>CM077148.1:85067737-85180494 GCA_039583875.1 Platanthera guangdongensis
AAATCACAAGAGACATTAACTAACACATTGGGACAAAGTGGATCTACAGGAAAAGTTGGGATGAAAATGGTGTTATATTTAAGATATAAAGTTTGATTGGTGGACAGAGGGTTTTATATAAGAAGATGTATATTGATTTCTGTTGAAATCCTTTTGCCACAAAGTATCTAGATTAGAAGCCAAAAGTATTGTTCCTTGAATATTATAATGTACAAGGGATTCATTGTCTACAAGGATGGTTGTGAAGTCAGTATTCCTAAATGGTGACTTAATAGAAGAAGTATACGTTGACCATCCATCAGGTTTTTATTCCTAACTCTCTTGATTATGTTATAGACGTCGGAAGCTTTGTATGGGTTGAACAAGCCGATTGGGCATTGTATGAGACCCTGTTTTGCTTCTTATTGAGAATTATTCTCAAGGGAAAGATAAACAAGTCTGTATTCTTAAGGGAATCCAAGGGTAAAATCATACTAGTCCAAATTTATGTAGATGACATAATTTTTGGGTCTACATATGATAACCTTTGTAAGAAGTTCCAAACTTATGCAAAAGAAAATTTGAGATGAGCAGTAGGTGAGCTCAAGTACTTCTTGGACCTCCAAGTAAGACAGTATGAGGATGAAATATCCATCTCCTAGTATAAGTTCACTAGGAGTTAATTAATAAATTTTGTATAGAGAGTGCCTCCATAATGAAAACTATCATGGGGTCGATAAGGATGAAACAAGGAAACATGTTGATGAAACCATGCATAGAGACATACTTGGCTCCCTCCTCTATCTTACTATAAGTAGGCAGATATCATGTATACTACATGTATATCCTTCAGACAACTAGACCCATAGAGTAGTTTATCGTGACTAGGTCATGACAAAAGCCTAGGAAGCCCAAGAGACCAAGTAAACCTAGGAATGTAGGTGAGATCAATATGGTATGCAAATAGTAGGCTTCTAAACTCTAGTTTAGGATGATCCTGGTGCTTCACCATGACTCCAAGACCCCACCACAACCTCACCAACCTATTGCAAGGTCCATTAGAGCCCTTAGGGTCCATTGGAGAAACCCAAGATAGCCAATTTTCCTAGGATCATCCTAGTCCTAAATTGGGCAAGGTGCCATAAGTAAGGGCAATGTGCCCCTAATGTGGCAAACAGACCCTACCTAGGTATTCCTATACCTAAGGTGAAGTCAATGGGTTACCAAAGACCCATTGGGGTCATCCTTAGAAGCTATGTTGACCCAGGTCAAACCTAGCACAAAGTGGTCAAAGTGCCCTAATTAAGGTGCAAATGACCATCAAGGTGCCAAGTCAACCCTACACAACCCTTCCTAGACCTTAGGGGAAGGCAAGGGGTCACCAAGGACCTGTTGGGGTCAACCCAAATGGTCATGTTGACCAAAGTCAACTCATGGTCAAAGTGGTCAACTTAGGTTAACCTAGCCCAATTCAAGTGAGCTTAGCACAAGTGGTGTGGCCCATTAGTCTAAGGAAGTGGAGAGACACATTTTTGGCCCACCAGATTCAGAGAGTGATGACTAGGAGAGAGAGAGGGAGGAGGTTACCCCGCGTGGGAGGGAGAGAAAATGGTGGCTTAATGGTCATCATGGCCATGGCAGTTTCATAAACCCTCTCTTTGATGTGGCTTTTACAACTTGGAGGCAGGGGAAGAGTTTCCAGGAGGTGGCCGGCTAGTGGGGTCGCTCAGCCCCCTCAATTTGGCCCGAAACCGAAAATTAGGTTTAATGCCACTAATTGTGCTTTGATGAATTGTGGAGTTACAAGCCTCCTCTCCTCAATTCTTCTTTAAGAACCTTCACCAGGATTAGAGCAGGCATTTCCATCGTTTACATCTCAATTCCATTGTTGTGGGTGTAGATGTTGCAGTGGAGCCAAAGCTTGGTGGCCAAAAATGGCATGGAGGCAAATCACCCGCTCTTAGGCCGCAACTCAAGTCCTCCCTTGCTTCTTCATCCATGGGTAGATCGTAGATATATTTTATTATGATAATCGGGATCAATTGATCCCAATAAAATGGATCATTTTCCTGGTTTTCTGAGAAAAATGTGTTTACGGGATCGCCAGAATCCGCCCCTTCGGTGGTTGTGCCGCTGCCTGGCAATAGCCACCACCTCGACAGAGGTGGTGGTGGCGATGGAGGCCAGGTAGGTGGTCAGGTGGCCTGGGAAATAGGGTTGGAAGATGCTACAGGTCGGGTAAATCTCACCCGTCGGCTGGAGGAAGAAGATAACCAGCAATCGTAGGATTTGCGTCAAGATCTGTGCAAGATCAAGTTATATATATTATATTTTATTGCATTTTCTGCCCTTAAAAATTAGTCATCTTAGGAATTAATTTTAAAATACTTAGATGCTTAATCAGAGAAAATGGTCAACATGAAAAATGTAGCTCTATGGGTCTATTTAATTTAAATTTGTTTCAACCCATTGGGGTATGTGGTGTGATCAGAGCACGCATTTTGGTGAGGATTATACACAGGATACACCAGAGACTATTTTGAGTTCTCCCATCAATCCTGCCATCCAAATGACCTGAACTTTTGGATGGAGATAACTATTACTATACATAGGACATATCCAAAAATGAGATTTTTTGTAAAATATTTCCTAAAGGTTTTGTAGAAATTTAGTAATCAATGTATGAATTGTTTAAAGGGTCTAATTACCTCCAAACCCTCAAAATTTTGGTGAGTGGTCCTTGGGGTCATGATACAGCTCAGTATAAATTTTCATACCATTTAGAGATGATTTATTTGGAAATTAGCAAACCCTATGTTGGACTGATAAGGAGTATTTAGGTCAAAGTGTTCTTTGTGGGTTTAAGTAGTCAAATCACATCAACAGAGGCTAAAACTTGTTCCACTGGTTTGCTATGATTCTAGAAACCCTCACATGGAATTTGGGGTGGATTGGGGTGGATTTGCCCTAGGACCAAGTTCAAACCCTTAGGTTGAACTTTGGGGATTTGTGAAGGGTATGGGGTGATATGCCCTTGTATGGACTTGGTGTTTAGTGCATATGATCCTAGGGTGGTGAATAGCCCTAGGGAGAGATATGGTGGGGTTTGGACACATGCACACCACTTACACCATTAGGTAAGTTTTGGGTCCATACACCTTAGGGAAAGTCTAGTGGCTCATATGACTTTGGAACTGCATGACAATTTGGTAGAGGTTATTTTCTTAATCATATTAACCACTGAAATATACTACATAATGTTTGGAGGAGTTTACAAGTGGGTTCCTTTGAAATGTGCACTATCATGAGTTGTCTTGAAGAATTTTATTATTTGACTTTCTAACCTTGGTTTGGATGTTATTTAGCCAAGCTGTTTTAAGACTATAAAAAGCGCTAGAAATTTTTAATATGAATTTTGGATCATTATATGGGGAACTTCATTTAAATTCCATCAAGTTGCACCTTCTAATTAAAACTTTCTTATGAACAAACCACTCAATGGAAACTTATAAAATTCGGTAAGAAGACCTTTATTGACATTTTAAAGCTCTCTGAATTTTTATGGAATTTTTGGAAGTCTATCTGTAGGGGGTGGTTCACAAGATGTTGTTTTCTAAGTAAAAGTAATTGAATTTATTTTGATACTTATTAAGGTTGATAAAATGTGATTTTTGGTTAGAGGCTCTTGATGTGTGTAAATCGGCAAGCGCACTGGTCGCCCAAGTAATAAAGTTTGGTAATAAATCCCTGAGCGTTGGTATCTTGAGGAATGCAATTAACATAGAGAGGCAACAGTTCAGAAAATATTGTTATGAGGGTTATGCGTAGAAAAAGAGTAAAAAGGGGACTTGAGAGATTGTGGTTGTTTGATCTAATAAACTAATTAATGCTATGCGGGTCGAAGGCACCGCTTTGCAAGGTGAGGTGAGTGTATCGGCCGCGATGACGAACTTTGGTTGGGCGAGTGGCTAGAAAGCTAATGGGTGGAAGTGTTCTTGTGCGAAGTGCAATCAGGTGAAACAAGGGTATGGAGTGGATGTGGAGTGGGCGAGGAGCATTCACACACACAACTACAAGCATAGAAAACTACAAACATCCCATTAGATAGATAATAGAACATGTAGTTCATTACAATGTTATATCATTCCATACAACAGAGGAAGGGGAAGAAGAGTAAACCAATAGAGGGTGAAGATCCACCGCAGGTCGTGGTCGGAAGAGCGAGTTGTCAATCCGATTCCGGGATCAGTCCGAGGAGGGTTCTGTAGCAATGAGCTGTCACCTCCAAGGCCTTTGAGTCCGTTCTCTAGGTTGTCTTCTTCTCCAACTCCGGTGGAAAGCTTGGAGTTGAGGTCGTCAATGGCCTGGAGCTTCACGGAGGGTTTGGAAAGCTTCGGTATAGCCGGCTATGGACTACTGAAGAAGGTGGAGGTGATGGAGCAGCTGGAGAAGTAAAATGGCTCTTCCCGCGCACTCCCGATCGCAGCAGAAAATGACGGTCGTTGACCTAAATCGCGGAGCATGCCCTTAAATACGGAGGCAGCAAAAGCAGATCGCACGATCAGTGGCGCACGACCAGTGGTCGTACGCACTGTAGGTTGATGACCGTGCGCCATTTCCATTTAAACCTGCAACTGGATAGAAACATCAACAAAAAAGCGCACGATCAGAGGCGCAAGACCGGTGGTCGTGCGCACTGAATCCACTGATCGTGCGATTGGCTAGGACAGATTTGCAGAAAGCAAGGGGTAAACGCGCGCGAGCAGTGGCACACGACCACTAGACTTACTGGCGCACAACCACAGGTCGTGGCTATCTGCCTCTTCTGCGCACGACCACTGGGATTACGTAGGAAAAAGGAGAATGTAATGTGCACGATCTGTGGCGCACGACCAGTGGTTGTGCGCAGTAAGTCCAGTGGTCGTGCGCAGTGTTTCTGTATCTTCGGGGTCTCCCGAGTGGTTCCGGAAGCACTCACATGAACCATGCACTAGCATAAAAGGCAGATAGGCCACCAAAAGTGCACATCACATTCCCAATAAATGGTTAAAGAACAACAAAAACAAATAAACCACACAGAAACGGGCCTAAAGTGCACTTAATCATGAAATAGGCAATTAAACAAATATAAGCAGTTATAGCTCTCAAGTCCAGTGCTAAGACGATAAAACTGACTCAGATGAGTACAAAAATCTGTGTAAAATTTGGACTCATCACACCCCAGACTTAACCATTTGCACGTCCTGAGCAAATCATCACTCTGTGAACTAGAAAATAGCTAGCTAGCTCAGAAATTTCAAAAAAAGTACGACGAGAAATCAAATTCATCATGGGCATCGAAGATATAATAGAAAAATGTTTTAATTATACTACGTAGTTTAAACTATCGACAGGCGTAAATAAATATTTGTATTGCTCAAAATTAGAATTTTGGAGAATCTTGCGATCATGTGTAGGAAGAAAGTAGGCAGACCACTAAGGTGAGCATTGCCAAAGATCGGAGCTCGTGATCACCTCCAAAGATATCCATCAATGTGGGGACCATACGCTTGCACGTTCACACTCTCTCCACGGCGCGTGTTAGACTCAAGCGTGAATCAGTAGGACTTGTAGGAGAGAATGGGGCTTAGGCTAAGGTTTGGTAGTCAATGATAAGCATGAAGGCTACACGCAACCAAAGCGAGCGAACAAAAACCTAAACCAATACAGCCACTTAGAAATGCACATGTAAACACCCCCATACTGAGCTTGAAAAACCGGGCGTGTACACGACCTAATCCGGCCAAAATCAATAAATAGGATGGGGATAGTATTATAAAAGCAATTCTTTCAGATTTTTCTTTTTATTTTTCGCTTTTCTTCTGTTTCTTTTCTGCGTTTACAATCCCCAAACTTAGCAATCAAGAATTTTACGAATTCAGCACCACATTACACGATTTCCACATATCACAACATCATCAAGATAGTAAATTTAAACAAGCTCAAGCATTGGATTGCGATGGTGGGTTTAGCTTCATGCCTTAGTGAATATGAGTGGAGCTGAATCAAAGAAGGGGTAGGCACAAATTTGGCATGCAACGGTAACGGGTAGGAAAGGCTAAACAAGGCTCAAACTTGCCAAAATGATGGCCTACGTCATGCCCATTCTTGACTAATCGGGCACCAATGCTTCAAGAGTAGCTTAGGGCAAGTTCTTAGCCAGCGAGAAAGATGATCCTTCCTCCCGACTCGAGCAATACGAGTCTAGTGGCGGAAACACACATTCCTACATTATCGTTCGATTACTCCAGATTCAGATTTCGAGTAGTATAAACAATATTTACATCTGCAGAAAAAAATATAAATCTACGAGCATCAATAAAAATTAAATCTATACTAGTTCTACACAAACCATGAGTACTCGATTAGGAGCACTGCATGAGTTTCAAACTACGCTATCCTGAAATCCGAATCCAGCACCACTATTTTAAAGTTTACACAAAAAACAATACATTTGACTCGAGCTGTGTGTGTGGATAAGAGCGCACTCGTGTGGGTGATTTAGTGTGTGCGACAGAGATCATGAAATAACTAAATAAGAGACTGGTATGCAAAAAAATGTGTTGTGTAGTCCACAGGCATGTTTTCACCCAGACTTAAGTTCGACAACTAGTAATAATGAGCATTCTAAATGGGAAAAAAGAGCTAGGGTAGGAAGTACCTATGCTCAAAATTGAGCATACGGGTCATGTGACGAGATGTCCAAGTGCGGCACGTTGTCGCGCCTCAAAAATTCCTGCACCTACAATTGAAATATGCACGCGAAACAAAATATGGACACAAATAACTATATATATATATATATATATATATATATATATATATATATATATATATATATATATATATATATATATATATATATATATATATTATATATATATATATATATATATAAAGATCTCAAAGCACAGCACATGACCAAATGGTCCAACTTGGGTTGTCTCCCGAAAGCCCTTTTGTTTACCGTCCTTAAGGTGGAGCAAATACATGTATTAACAGTTATAATACAGAGTTCTTTGCAGTAGAAAAAGGAAGGAATAAAAACAGAGCAAACTGGCGTTCTATAAGCATCGAGAAAATAGAAAGAGGAGGGTAAGTGGAATGATGGTGATGCAATCAGCTATAAACAGATTTGTGGTAAGTCTCTCTGGTGGGGTGCGAGAGGACAACAGATTGTATTTTTGCATTGGGGGTAGAGGTTTTTCCTTTACTTCGATTGCACTCTTTCTCGCATCGGAAGGCAGCGTAGCACTCGTCGTGTAAATGCTTTGCCTCTTTCAGTTTCTCCACCGTGGGAGACTTCCAATGGATGTATTCTGTGGGTTTTCCTGTTTTCATGGTTTGTGGCGTCCTGTCCGGGACCATGACGACGACCGGATCTGCCCAAACTACAGATCGCTTAACAGAGTTATCAGTAGTGTTATACAAATAAGTGTATAGGGATTTCTCCCGAATAAAACTCGGTTTGCCATGCTCAAAAACATGGTTGGCTGGAAGTAAAAAGGTAGTCGTGGCTTTGGTGCACTCAATCTCTTCTGTGACCAATAGCTCTTGATTCTCATCTATCTCCTGGGAGAGTCCTTTCTTTGTCTTCTCTTCCAGATGTGCTTCTTCCAATGTTGGGGGTCCTGAATCTATCTTGGTATCTGTGACACTCAGAAAAATTTTATTTTGGATGGAGAGGAACGTATGGATGTGTTATCGAGGGCGGAATCTTCGGTCGACCAAGTGACGCGTCCTTTGGAAAAGTCGAGGGATGCGCCACTGGACGTCAGGAATGGGACTCCTAATATAGGAATAGAGCTATTTTCCCCTGGTACAAAGACCTGAAAGTCAGTGGTTATACTTTTTCTGTTAACCTTGATTTCGACTTCCCGAACACCTCCCTCAGTGTCAACCAAATTGCCATTCGCTAAGATAAGCGACTTACGATTTTCAATGTCGACTTGTAGGTGCATCTTCGCAACATCTTGCAAAGTGATGATATTACTGGATGCCCCGGACTCGCATAATGCTGGGGTTTCGACGTTGTTTATTTTACAATTGATGACGAGTTCGTTGCGGTTTCCTAAATTTTCGTCCCCATGGCTTTTACCATGTTCATGGGGGTTCTTTTCGGTGTTACTAGGTAAGGTACCTTGGGTGCGCTCGGAAACCACTTGGGCCAATTGTCCCAATTATGCCTCCAGTTTGCGCATCGAGGCGACTTGATTTGTCATGTTGGTTTCGGAAATTTCAATGAATTTCTAGAACATCTCTTCCAAAGAACTTATTTTAACGACGGGGGGCCCTTGAGAATAATTCAGTTGAGGCGGGCCGCGGTTGGCTTCGGAGGCATACGCATTGTTTTGATGCTGCCCCGGTTGCCATCTTTCTCCAGATGCGTTAGGATTCCAAGAAAAGTTGTGGTGGTTTCTCAGCCCCGGGTTGTATGTGTTCCCGTAAAGCACTCCCCTGTTTTGAATGGCTAAAAAATTAACTGTTAAGCATTTGAAGCTGTGGTGGTCGGTTCTTCCACACACTTGGCATGAGATTGCCATAACTGGGGCGGCGGCAGCGGGCTTGGGGATATCCACGGCAAATACTCCACTTGTACTTCGTGGGATGTTTCTTCCAGCAGTCCAGTAAGCGCTGTGGGTGGAGGTGTCTTATAAGATTCTCAGAGCATCATCTGGAGCAAGGTTTATGATTATTCCTCCAGAGGCGGCATCGATCATGTCTCGGTGGTGGGGATCAATAGCGAAGTAGAAACTTTCGATGAGATTTCACGTTTGGAATCCATGATTAGGGAACTTCCTCAGCAGCTCGTTGAAACGCTCCCATACTTCGGCTAAACTTTCTTGATCGGCTTGCCGGAAGTTGGCTATTGCACGCCTCATGCTCACGATCCGATCTACTAGATGGAACTTAGCTAGGAATTTTGTGGTAAAAGCCTCCCAGGTGGTGGCTGTTCCAGGTGGGAGGGAGTGAAGCCATGCCTTGGCTTTGTCCCTTATTGAAAAAGGGAAGAGGCACAGTTTGACTGTTTCGTCTGGGATTCCAGCGTAGCGGAACGTGGCTCAAATTTTGGAGAATTCTGCAAGGTGAAGATGAGCGTCTTCAGTGGCCATTCCGGAGAACTGAGCATTGTTCTGAATGATATTCAGGATAGTTGGTTTAATCTGGAACTGTTGTTTGGTGATAGCAGGTCCGAAACCGGGGTATATGATCCCGACAGTAGGTGTAGTATAATCCCTCATGGTGCGGACCTGAGGAGGGTTCACTTCACTTTTGTTGCCATTTCTATCGCCATGAGGTATCCCTCCAACTCGGTTTCCTGCATCAATATTCAGCTGGTATCCCATTGGGGAAAAAGTGATGGCTGCGACGCGTCTTCGCGTTAGGATAGTACGTTTGATCTCTGGGTCGTAGGCGACAAGATCTTTGTGGCTCGACCCTGCATTTACTGCGGCAAACACTACACAAGGAAATAGCAGTCAAAAACACTAACTCTTATAACAATATTTTCAGTCATCCTGAGTCGCTCTATAGTTGCATTCCCCGGCAATGACGCAAAAAACTTGATGAGTATAAATCGGCAAGCGCACCTCTCACACAAGTAATAAAGTTTGGGTATAAATCCCCGAGTGTCGGTCTCTTTAGAAATGCAATTAGCATAGAGCGGCAACAGTTCAAAAATATTGTTATGAGGGTTATACTTAGAAAATGACTAAAAAGGAGACTTGAGATATTGTGGCTGTTTGATCTAATAAACTAATTAAAGCTATGCGGGTCGAAGGCACCGCTTCGCAAGGTGAGGTGAGTGTATCAGCCACGATGCCGAACTTCGGTTGGGCGAGTGGCCGTAAAGCTAATGGGTGGAAGTGTTCTTGTGCGGAGTGCAATCAGGTGAAACAAGGGTGTGGAGTGGATGTGGAGTGGGCGAGGCACATTCACACACACAACTACAAGCATAATAAAACTACAAACATCCCATTAAATAGAGAATAGAACATGTAGTTCATTACAATGTTATATCATTCCATACAATAGAGGAAGGGGAAGAAGAGTAAACCAATAGAGGGTGAAGATCCACCGCAGTTCGTGGCCGGAATAGCGAGTTGTCAATCCACTTCCGGGCTCAGTCCGAGGAGGCTTCTGGTACCAACGAGCTGTCACCTCGAAGACCTTTGAGTCCATTCTCTAGGTTGTCTTCTTCTCCAACTCCGGTGGAAAGCTTGGAGTTGAGGTCGTCAATGGCCAGGAGCATCGCCGAAGGGTTTGGAAAGCTTCGAAATATCCGGCTATGGACTCCCGATGAAGGTGGAGGTGATGGAGCAGCTGGAGAAGTAAAATGGTGCTTCCGCGCACTCCCCGATCACAGAAAATGATGAGCGTTGAACTAAATCGTGGAGCAGGCCCTTAAATACGGAGGCAGCAAAAGCAGAGCCCACGATCAGTGGCACATGACCAGTGGTCGTGCGCACTGTAGGTCGATGATTGTGCACCATTTCCAATTAAACCTGCAACCTGGATAGAAACATCAACAAAAAAGCGCACGATCAGTGGCGCACGACCGGGGGTCATACACACTAAATCCACTGATCGTGCGATTTCCTAGGACAAATTTGCAGAAAGCAAGGGGTAAACGCGCACGAGCAGTGGCCCACGATCAATGGTCGTGCGCACTACGACCAGTGCTCATGCGATAACCCGGGAAGAATTAGGAAAAAGGAGAATGTAATGCGCACGATCAGTGGCGCTCGACCAGTGGTCGTGCATAGTAAGTGTAGTGGTCGTGCGCAGTGTTCCTGTATCGTCAGGGTCTCCCGAGCGGTTCTGGAGCACGCACACAAACCCTACAACAACAGAAGAGGCAGATAGGCCACCAAAAGTGCACACCATATTCCCAAGACATGGCTAAAGAACAACAAGAAAAAAAAAACAAATAAAGCACACAGAAACGGGCCTAAAGTGCACTTAATCATGAAATAGGCATGTATACAAATATAAGCAGTTATATCTCTCAAGTGCAGTGCTAAGACGATAAAATTGGCCCAGATGAGTCCAAAAATCAGTGTAAAATTTGGACTCATCAGCTCTTTCTAGTCATCCTTGAGATTTAGTATTTTCTCTATAATTTTCTGATGATTAGCTTTAGTACTTTCTTCTTTACCCATACATAATATCTTATTATTGGATTAATTAATTAGTGGCAAAACCTTTTATGGAAAATGATGAAATTTGATATTTACTATTATTCCTTTGTTATCTAGTGTTTATAATTTTTGGGTGGCCATTATTTGAGAATATATTGTACTTCATGTTCAAATAACCCATGGCCTAACTTTCGGGAAAATTAATTAAATACCAAATTAATTAGGAAAATTATTAGTTTCTGGAGATAGGCTAATCATGTCATGATAGACACCCATTAAATATCTTAAGGCCTGTGCATGAAAATTTGGAGTACCTCCTATCATGTACAACATATAGTATAGGTTGGTCAGCATATAGTAAAACTGCAAAAAATGTGATAGAGTTTGAATTGTGCATATGGGTTGGGGTTAATAGGTAGCTGGTTTGGATAAATTGAGATTGAGTTCATCATTGGAAGTTGTGATGAGGAAAATGCGAGGTTGACTAGGATTGGGGGGTGCTCGGGATCAACGAAAGATCATCTTTCCTGTGGAGAGAGAGAGAGGGTCAAAACACACTAGGGTTAAATACAGAGTAATATTAAAAAGGATCGGGAATCGGGTATTAACCAATAACATTAAGTGACTTGCGAAAGGTAGCTTTGTGCTTCAGCGCATTGTAGTTCCTAGTGTCCTGTGAGAGCTCTTCATCGAGAATAACTTCTGCAGCCCTGGGCTAACCAAAACCCTAAGAAAAATCATGTTTAAGATCAACTATTATAACTAGGGGTCCACTTTCACACACCCCGGTGTCTCGAGAAGTTAGGTTGGCTCACACGGGCAGTAAGCTCGGTGGTTTTGGTGATGGGCAGGTTAGCCCGGCGAGCCGATGGCTCGGCAGATCATTATGACGGACAGGATAATCCGGGGATCTTTTGCTCGGTTGTTGGTTGAGACGGACATGTTAGTCCGGGAAGTCTTGGCTCGGTGGTTGATATATCAAGATTGCATGTGCATAAATTCTAAGGTGGTAGGTCTTCGGTGTTGGAGAGTCGATGCACCGACGCTAATATGTTGACTCAGCAAGTGTGGTTTAGCACTTCACCAATTTAAGACCGGTGGACCAGCCGGCAAAGAGTACGCAGGAGCTCCGCTTAGTGCACCAGAATTGAGACGTACGATAGGTCTGATTGGTAGTACAATTACTTGTTTAGAGGTGGGTGAGGCCCAACCCACCGCTTCTGTTTGCCACTACAGAGGTATCCTGGCAGGTTAGGCTCCAGAAAGGGGGAACTAAAGGTCTGTGTGCACAGAGTCGGGTGGGTGTGTTGCACTTGCATAATTCATGGCATAACATAGCAAAGAATAAATCATTGTATTTAAACCTGACACCCATCATATAAATTGGTATGGGACATTTTATACGATAGGCCCTGCAAAACGACCACTTAGTTTATAAGCTTGCGTGAACGTACTTATAAGCTAAGGTTATTATTCTATGGATATATATATATATATATATATATATATATATATATATATATATATATATATATATATATATATATATATATATATATATATATATATATATTGCTTTCTAGAAAACCGACACCCCCAACGTCTAAATCGGTATTGGACTTTTTATACGATGGGAGCCTTATAAAAGATCCCTTAAATATAAGTTTGTATGAGCATTCATATAAGTTACAGTTACTTGTTTTTTAGTTTACATTTAATATACTTACTGCTCTGCTTTACTTTCTACCTTACTGCTAACTTGTACCTTCTTTCATTAGCTGTAAATACATTATAAATAACTGCTAGAATAGTTCCACCGTCACCTGTCTTATTTATTCTCCACCTTCATTACCTTTCCTTTCCTTCTCGCCACTCGGTGCCTAGGAGCCATGGGTGATGGGTAGGGGATGATAGGACTTAGTCTTTTAGACTAACGGTTTTCGGATCAAATCATTTTAGGGGATCGTGGAGCCTAGCTTGGAGGTGCAGCCCAGAGGTCGGCATGCTTAGCGACGGGACAGTCTACCACCAGAGTTCAGACAGCTGGGATAGTGAGTCCCGTTTGCTAGTAGTTGTTATAGATTTGCTTCCCTGATGAATGACTTGTAGTGAGGACTTGATATATCGGGCATGAGCCTTATTTCCACTACTTTTATTATTATTGTTGCAGACTCTCCCTTCGTGGAGGATTATTACTATATATGTGATTATTCTGGACATGTGTTAGAGTTCTATTTCATGTACTCTCATACTTTTGCTACTATTCTGTGATTGATATGGTTGGCAGGATCGGCGTTTTGTAGTGACGAACTTCCCAGGCATGATGGTGTCACCACAAAGTGGCGGTTCTCGGCCTAAGACTCCGTAGTTTAAATTAAAAAAAATTAGGGTCTTACAAGTGGTATCAGAGGCGAAACCTCGATCGAAAAAGTAGCAGTCCACTAACCCTAGGTCACCCTCGCACGAGTTTAGTTTAGGAACAAACTAAGCAGCAGAAGCAGTGGTGTGCCCATATAGGGTATCACGTGTAAATTGTCCACTCTTAACGCGGTTTGGGTCAATTATTTACAAATGGTCCTTGTTATGCAGCCTCCGACACATACTACACCACAGGGCGGAGTCCAACAAACTCTGAATGTTGCACCACCTCCCACGGCCCCCACTCCGTTTCCATAGTTGGAGGTGGGGCAAACTCTGACAGCCATTCTGGAGGCTTTCAGGGCCCCGCAGGTTCCGACTGGGTAGCCAAACACGGTGGCCAATTTGATTAGCATCTTCCGAGGACTTTCTCCCCCATCTTACTTTGAGACAGAGTCAGCTGTACGGACAGAGGAGTGGCTTGACATCATGTACGAGATGCTGACCGGGATACGGTGCCAATGGGAGGAGAGGGTTCCTTTGGTGGTCTCTTTCTTGGAGTGCCATGCCTAGAGTTGGTGGAAGACACTGCTGGACACGACATTTGCAGATAAGGAGGTTGCTGACATTACTTGGGAGGAGTTCAGGGATGCTTTGTTGGAGCACTTCGCTCCACAGTCATCAAGAGATGAGCTGGAAGACAGGTTCCTGCAGTTGAGGTAGGGCAACAAGACGGTGGTGGAGTTCCACCGGGAGTTCAATCATTTAGCCCGGTTTGCGGACACCTATCAGCTGGATAAGGCAGGATACATCAAGAGGTAGTATAAGGTTCTGCGAGATGAATTGAGGGATGCTCTTTTGTTCGTATCAGACGGACCTATACCTCAGATGTTGGAGATGGAAAAGAGGATTGAGGTAGATTGGCATACGACTCGAGGCCGGAAGAGGCCAACTGAGGATCAGGGCCGGGGAGCCAGAAATGATCAGCGAAGGAGCCGCATTGCTGATGGGAGAGATGGGAGAAGGGCAGAGGACCATCCTCGTCAAGAGGTGACACAGGAGCCGAGGGAGCCGGTGGTAATGGCTCCTCAACCTCTCTAGATGCGGGAGATACAAAGACCCAGGGGTATGGTATTTCCCCCACCCATGTGCGACAACTGTCGTTAGGTAGGGCATATCTGGAGAAACTGCCAAATGAGGGGGGCACCCCTACCAGCACCACAGGCTACCCCGCCTGCTCGGCAGTTTGGTGGTCTGGTGGAGACCACAGACAGGATAGAGGGCAAGTGTATGCCTTGGATCTGGCTCAACCTAGGAACCCGGAGCAAGTGATAATAGGTACACCAGTAATTTTAAGTTCTTTTCTTTCCTAAAAAGCTAGACTTGTGGATATAGAATTGTTAGAACTAGGAAGAAAAATAATAACTAGATTTCTAAGATATTTAACTACCCCAGGCATAGTCTTCGTCGGTGGCAAGCCCGCTTATATGCTATTAGATATGGGTGCTTCACACTTATTCGTGTCGGAAGTCTTCGATGAAGGACTAGAAGGCGTGGAGTGATTCACAGGCTTGACCGTGAGGGTGCATCTACCCGATGGATCAGAGCTATTCACCTCTGCACATTGCAACATGGAGGCGGAGATCGTCGAAAAGGCATTCAAAGCACCATCGATGATCCTAAGGATGCCAGCCTTCGATCTGATCTTAGGCTTGACATGGCTGTATTGGAACCATGCCCAGATCCACTGCCCGTGAAAGAGGATCACCTTGAGGCATGGGGATTCCTATGTCGTCATCGAAGGTATTAGATCTACCAGCCCTCTCTTGTTATCATCCTTACAGGCCGTCAAGGCCCGCCTGTAAGGAGACGAGGTCTATCAAGTGCTGTTTGTGATGGTCGAGGCCAAGGATTCCATCACTAGTATCCTGTGCTATGGGATTTTGCTGACATGTTACCAGAGAAGCTGTCAGGGCTACCTCCGCATCGGGAGAAGGACTTCCAAATACAGCTCGTGTAGGGCGCTATGCCGGCATCGAGAGCTCCCTATCGGATGGCCCTAAAGGAGTTGGTGGAGTTTCGAAGCCAGCTGTAGGAGCTAGTAGAAGCCGGATTTGTCCGGACAAGCTCTTCACCATGGGGAGCTCCGGTGCTGTTCGTCAAGAAGAAAGATGGGACGATCCGATTATGCATCGACTACAGGGCTCTGAATAGGCTGACGGTCCGGAACACGTATCCTCTGTCGATGATTGAGGAGCTGTTTGACCAGTTGGAGGGAGGCCACTGCTTCTCAAAGTTTGATCTGAGGTCAGGTTACTACCAGCTGCGTATTCAGGAAGAGGATATCCTGAAGACAGCCTTTAATAGTAGATACGGGCTGTATGAGTTTACCGTGATGCCCTTCGGGCTCACGAATCCGCCATCGGCTTTCAAGAGCTTGATGAACCCGGTGTTCGAGCCGTACCTCGACCGATTTTTCATAGTATTCATAGATGACATCCTCATCTATTCAAGGACGAAGGAGGAGCATACACAACATTTAGCCTTGACTTTAGAGAAGCTCAGGGAGCACCAGTTATATGCTAAGTTCAGCAAGTGCCAATTTTGGCTGACATAGGTGGCCTTTTTAGGGCATATTATCAGTGGAGCTGGACTGGCAGTGGACCCCGCAAAGATTCAGGCAGTGCGATACTCGCCTTAGTTGAAGACGGCCACAAATGTCCGAAGTTTCCTGGGATTGGCTGGATACTACCGGAAGTTTGTGCATGGATTTTCTCTGATATCACTCCCACTCACTTCATTGATGAAGGACACTCCGTTCATTTAGACTACATGGTGTGAGGTGGCCTTCCAAGAGTTGAAGAGCCGGCTTACGTTGGCCCCTATCCTCTCCCTTGTATCTGGGAAAGAGGGCTTCCAGGTATATACTGATGAGTCTTTTCAGGGGATGAGTGTTGTACTGATGCAACATGGTCATGTGATAGCATACGCCTCAGGGCATCTGGAGAAGCACGAGCAGAACTACCCTATTCACGACCTAGAGATAGGAGCAGTTGTGTTTGCTCTGAAGATTTGGTGGCATTACCACTATGGTGTAAGACCCCCCCCCTCCCGGATCCCAAAACACGGCACGAAGGGGGAGTCTTATGGCCGGAACAGCCACCTTGCGGTAGCATTAGCACACGGGATAACCTATACCACAAAATGCCTATTCCACCGACTACAACAATATCAATATATCATACCAACCCAACCAAATATAATAAGCAAGAGAAGTCAAAATCCACACTAAGTATATAATGTCCAAAAAACATCAATAAATGAGAAACTAAAACATGCTTCTACAATATATCAGAGTACAACTAATCATTGCCCAAACGGGCTACATCAGAGTATCCAAATACTAACATCCGTAACCGACGGTATCGATGGCACCGGGCGTAGTCCGTGGCTGCTCTACCTGCGGCGTGACCTCCTAAAAGGAAGACGTAGCAACCGTTAGTTGAAACGACAAAGTGGTTTCACATCCGCTCCCCCGGCGACTCCTCGGCACCGGGCGGAGAGAAGGAACAAGGGTAATATATATGTATGCAAGTAAAAAAAGTACAAGCAGGTAGCAGTAGTGTAAGAGTAACAGTAACATGTTCTAGCAAATATTTAAGAGCTACAACAAACTAACATGTATAAGTAACAGCAGGAAAGTAACTTAACTTATAAGAATGCTCATACAAACTTATAAGTTAAGGATTGGGTTACATAAAGATTGTTGGAACACCCTATTACTGATTTGGGTCAGGATCACTATGTCTCTTAGGAAACCTGTTTTGACCTCATTGTATAGATCTAAAGGTCAAGTAAAATTGAGTCTAAGGGTTAGTAGTTAGGTTTGGAAGCTGACCTCAAGACCAGGTTTTCCAGTTTCTGGAGACTAAGTCATTTCGTCGAGCTCAGTACGATGAATCGTCGAACTCCATTCGACGATCGTTGATCTCACTTCGACGAGTCATCGAACTCCATTCGACGATCTCTGAGCTCAACTTCATCAAGTCGTCGAACTCCATTCGACGATCTTCGAGCTCAGTTCGACGATCTTGACTCCAGTTTGTTCCGCTATCTCTGAGCTCAGTTCGATGATAGTTGAGCTCAGATCGACGATCTCTGTTTCCTTCTAAGTCCAAATTTCTGAGCTCAGTTCAACGATAGTGGAGCTCAGTTCGACGTTTTTCTGAAGAGTTCAAGGATTTTCAAGATTCAAATTCAGACAGTTAAGGAATTGTTGTCAGCATTTAATTCAGAGATCTTGTAGCCATTTTTAATTAATATGGAGCAAGTTTCAAGGAATTATCAAGGAATGTTTTATTGTACTTTCCTCCAGAAGACAAAAGCAATTAAGGAAGTAATTAATGACAGGCTAACGACTATCTTGGATAATGGATCATTTCTATTCAGACAGATGGAAAAAAAGACAGAATTATACTCTACAACAAAGATATAGAAGAAGAAAAAAAGAATAACAAGAATCTCTCTCTGCAACAACAACTCTTATACAACAACAATCACACAAGAGAAAGAAAAAAGAGTTGCAGACATTCTCAGTCTCAAAGATTCATACAAGAACACCATCACCAAAGGAGATCAACAAACTGAAATCTTCAGATCTCTTTTGATTCAAGTGTTCAAAGGCCATCATCATTCAAGACTCCAGACACCTCTCATTTCAGTTGCTGCTGAAATCATCTTTTGCTGGAGATCAAATTTTCTGAAGGCCTATCACCCTTCTGCAAAGCTTCACTTCCTGAAAAACTACAGATCTCAGGGGGAGCTTTGACAACATCCACTATCTTCTCTATGACTATTGACAGAGAAGATCATCTCTTTCCCTCATCCCGCTTTCTCTCTGCTGTAAAGGGTTTTTCAAACTCCCTTCAAATGTTTGTGATTGGTTTCTGAGACCTTATCAAAACTCAGTGGTGGCAAGACACCTGATCAAAAAATCTGGTTTGGTTTTTGAGCACCTTATCAAAAGCTCATTGGTGCCCAGGACACCTGATCAACTCATCCTGCAGTGGATTCCTACCTAGGGTGGTAGAAGAGTGGATGTACCCAGATTGATTGGGGAACCACTATAGTTCCTTGTTTCTTCTGGTTGCTTATGTTTCTTTTTGTTTCTGGCTGTGCTTTGTGATTGCTTTGTGTTTAATCTGTGATTAGATAGTTGCTTCTTGTTTAGATTACTTTATATTATTTGCTTCCCTGTTCACTTAGGATTACAACAACTATTGTAAAAATTTTTTAGCAAGCACCGTACTCTATTCACCCCCCCCTCTAGAGTATATCAGATCTAACTTGCACTTTCAATTGGTATCAGAGCCAGGTTGTTTAAACATACCACACCTTGGTGGTTGCACAGGCTAACACCTGAACCCAAATATTCCTATAGTTAGATCTGCTTGTTGTAGATTTTGTTATTAGAATTATTTCTTCATAAAACATGGCCCAAAAGAAAGATTATGCTAGCACCAGACCTCTAGTGTGCAATCTATCCAAGTTTGCATTTTGGAAGGCAAGGATTAGACTCTACATGAATTCTATTGACGAGGACATCTTCAATTCTATTTTGATAGTGTGTCCAAGACCTCCAGAGAACACAAGCACAAATGCTGTTCCACCTCCCTCAGGAACAGATGCAGAGATCAAGAAGTGGAAAGTAGCAGATGCAAAGGCTATGAATATCTTAGCCCAGACTATGTCTGATGACATTTTCTAAAAGGTGGCTGAATGCAACTCAGCAAACGAAATCTGGGATAAGCTATCTGAGATAGTCTCAGGATCTGCTGATGAAAGAAAAGACAGAAGATCTCACCTTATAACCCAATATGAGAACGTCAAGAATGGAGAAGCTGAGTCAGTAGTAGACATGTATAATAGACTCAGTCTGATAGTCAATGAACTGAAAACTTTGGATAAAGAGATCTCATTGACTGAGCTAAATGACAAAATCCTAATGTGCTTCCCAAGCACTTGGGACTCAAGGATCTGGCCAATCAAGGATGCCAGAAGTCTCAATGAAATCACAACAGAAGCTCTCTTGGGCAAGCTCAAGTCTTATGAGCTACTCATCAAAAATAGTGAAGAAGAGCAAAAGGCTGCCTCACCAGCCACAAGAAATGAAAAGTCAATAACTTTCGAAGCAACTGAAGATCAGCCTGAAGACAAGGTCACAGGCAATGATGAGCTGCTTAGTCTACTGGCCAAAAGATTTTACAAAATGGCCAGAAAGGACTTCAGGAAGAGATCATACAAAGAGCATGACAAGCCAAGGTATGATAAATAGAACAATAAAGAAATTGTTTGCTTTGGTTGCAAGAAATCAGGCCACATTGTGCCTGACTGTCCAGAGAACAAAAACACAGACAGAAAGGACAAGAAAGAAAGAAGAAAAGACAAGGATTTCAAGAAGAACAGCAATGGCAAACCCTCCTCAAGCAGGACTAAACACACAAGGAAGGGATTTGTTGCTGAATCTTGGAGTGAGACAGAAGAAGAATCTGAAACTTCTTCCAGCTCAAGTGATGATGAGGATGATGCTGAAGAAAAGGAATTCTGCATGATGGCTATCAATGCCTCACAACACAATTCTGATGTAGAAGATTCAGAGTCAGACTCGGAGACTCAACTTGAAGAGGACCAGGTGATAAGTTCTTTTGATTTTAATTCTGAGGACTTTAAGTATGAATGTAAAGCACTATGTTTAGACTTATTAAAATCTGAGAAGGAAATCATTTCCCTCAGAAAACAATTGTCTGAACATAGTACCTTAAAATCAGAAAACCTCAACTCTCTGAGGAGTTGGAGTGCTGTGGGGAGTAGATAGCTTCACTGAAAAGTGAGCTATCAGAGGCCAAAAAGCTTGAAGAATCCCTTAATGGGAGAAGCATCAAGCTAATGGACATCACAAGCATAGTGAACTCTAGATTCAACAGTACACTGCGCTTGGGTGCTTCATCCAGCCAACCTATAGTACTAACAACCCCAATTAAGTTTATTTCTGATAAAGAGAAGGGAGTTGTAGAGGTAGCTAGAAAGAATTCTGACTTACCCAAGAAATCAAGTGTTAAACAGAAATCGTCGAACGGAGCTAGACGATCGTCGAATGCAGATCGACGATCTCAGGCAAAATCGTCGAACTCAAGTCGATGATCTCTAAACCCTGAACTCTGCCACAGTCGATCGACGAACGGAGCTCGACGATGTGACCCAAGATCGTCGAACACTGCTCAACGATCGTTGAGCAGAAATCAGAGATTTGACAACTTCTTCAAGGGTAAATCAAATTCCAATCCTAGGGGTCCTTCATCCAGATTTAACCCTTATACTGAATGGATAATACCTGCAAGGAGATATCATCCTGAAGGTTATAAAAGTCAACCAGGGATGTCATTTATTTCTGAATTTAAAGGTTATCAACCTAGGCCCAAGGTAAACTGGGTCAAAAACAAGTAAATTATTTTATGTGCAGATGAAGACCTATCCAACATCAAACCAACAATAGTATCTGGATAGTGGGTGCTCAAAGCACATGACAGGAAGCAAGGACAATCTCACATCCTTTAAAGCCAAGCTTGGACCCAAAGTCATATTCGGTGATTCAAACTTTGGACTAACAAAAGGATATGGTGCAGTCCATATTGGGACAGTCACATTCAAGAAGGTAGCCTATGTGGAAGGACTGAAGCACAACCTGATCAGCATCAGTCAGCTATGTGATGAAGGCTACAAAGTGACTTTCAGCAAATCCTTATGCAGGATCAAATCAGAGGACAACACAACTGTGTTGACATGTAAAAGGAAAGGTAACATCTATTTAGTAGACTTTCTTTCAACTGAAGTAGATATTTGTCTATTTAACTCTGTTAGTAGTCCTAATGTATTATGGCATAAGAGATTAGGGCATATAAACCTTAGAACCATTGCTAGGCTATCCAAGGACAACCTTGTTAGAGTACTACCTTCTGGCCCCTACAAGAAGGAAGGACTCTGCAGGGCTTGTCAATTAGGTAAGCAAACTAAAAATAGTTTCAAGTCACTGAATAAGAGTGATTCACCTAGGATTTTGTATCTGTTACACATGTATCTTTTTGGACCCATTACAATACAAAGCTTAGGAGGGAAATCTTACACTTTAGTGGTTGTAGATGACATCTCTAGATTCACATGGGTGTTCTTTCTGAGGAAGAAGTCTGATAACTTTAAGTGTTTGACAGAGTTTCTCAAATACATACAGACTGAGTTCAATACTCACATTGCCCTGATCAGAAGTGATCATGGGACAAAGTTTGATTCTCTTCTTATGCAAGAGTTCTGTCAGAGTGAAGGGATCAGACACACTTTCTCAGCTCCTAGAACTCCTCAACAAAATGGGGTAGCTGAAAGGAAAAATAGAACCCTTATTGAATCTGCCACTACATTGTTGTCAGATGCTCACCTTCCTCTATCGTTTTGGGCAGAGGCAGTGAACACCTCCAACTATGTGCTGAACAGAAGTTTAATACATAAACTAAAGGGCAAGACTCCCTATGAATTACTCAAAGGGAAGAAACCTAAAGTAGATTATTTTAGAATTTTTGGTTGTATTTGTTATATTCATAATAATGACAAGAAATACTTAGCAAAATTTCAAGCTAAAGTTGATGAAGGAGTGTTTCTGGGATACTCCATGATCAGTAAGGCTTATAGGGTATATAATAAATCAACTCTTAAAATTTAAGAATCTGTGCATATATCTTTTGATGAATCTACATGTCTTTCAAGGAGATGAACACTTCTACCATAGAACCTTTGCAGGTACATTCTCTTGTTGAAGACTTGGACAGATTACAAATCATTCAAAAAGAGGAAAGCAGTGAAGATGAAAAAGACATTCAACATCCTGAAGAGAAACCTCTTGAAGAGCCAGTTATTGTACCACAAGAGAAAACAACAACACAGGTTGGTGAACAATCAACACCTCCTGTTGATTTAGTAACATCAAGAGACTATCCAATTTCCCAAGTAATTGGAGACATCTCATCTGGTGTGCAAACTAGAAATCAGGTCAACCAAAACCTGTTGCACACTTGCTTCCTATCTCAAATTGAACCTCAATCCATTCAAGATGCAGAGCAAGATCCACACTTGATCATTGCAATGCAAGAAGAGTTGCATCAATTTGAAAGGAATAAAGTTTGGGAACTAGTACCAAGGCCTAAGGATCACTCAATTGTTGGAACAAAGTGGGTGTTCAGAAACAAATTGGATGATCAAGGAGTAATTGTAAGGAACAAGGCAAGGCTAGTTGCTCATGGGTACTCTCAAGAAGAAGGCATAGATTATGACCAGACTTTTACACCAGTTGCAAGGTTGGAGGCCATAAGGATCTTCTTAGCATATGCAGCACACAAGGGTTTCAAAGTATACCAGATGGATGTAAAGAGTGATTTTCTCAATGGAGATATCAAAGAAGAAGTCTATGTCAGACAACCTCCAGGTTTTATCTCTCCAACTCATCCTGATTATGTTTTCAAATTGCACAAAGCATTATATGGTCTCAAGAAAGCTCCTAGAGCATGGTATGAGACCCTAGCATGCTTCCTTCTAAAAAATGAATTTATAAGGGGTAAAGTAGACCAAACTCTTTTTATTAGAACCCATAAGTCTCATACCCTACTAGTACAAATCTATGTAGATGATATTATTTTTGGTTCTACTGATTCAAATTTGTCCAAAAGGTTCTCCAATCTAATGCATTCCAAATTTGAAATGAGTAGCATGGGTGAGCTATCCTTCTTTCTAGGATTGCAAATCAAACAACATGCTGAAAGCATATTTATTTCTCAAACCAAGTATGCAAAGGAATTGGTCAAGAAATTCGGTATGTCTAAAGCATCTTGTATGAAAACACCTATGCCTACTAATGCTGTATTAGATGCTGATGAACATGGGAAACCTGTTGATCAGACAACATATAGAGCAATGATTGGCTATTTATTGTACCTTACAACTAGTAGACCTGACATAATGTTTGCTACATGCATCTGTGCTAGATTCCAAGTGAGCCCTAGAGAGTCACACCTAACATTAGTAAAAAGGATTCTCAGGTATGTTAAAAGTTGTCCAAATCTAGGTCTCTGGTATCCAAAAGATTCAGCATTTGACTTAACTGGATTTTCTGATGCTGATTATGCTGGATGCAGAATTGACAGGAAAAGCATCAGTGGAACTTGTCAGTTTCTTGGTGACAGACTTGTCTCTTGGTTTTGCAAGAAAAAAACATTTGTGTCAACTTCAACTGCTGAAGCTGAATATATGGCTGCAGGTAGTTGTTGTTCACAAATCTTGTGGATTCAAAACCAACTCCTAGACTATGGCTACAACTTAGAGAAGTCTAAAATATTTTGTGATAATACCAGTGCTATTTCTATATCTCAAAATCCAGTCCTCCATAGTAGGACAAAACACATAGAAATTAGGCATCACTTTCTAAGGGATAATGTTGAGAAACATAAAATTGAACTTCAATATATCCCAACTGATTTACAAAGGGGAGGTATTTTCACCAAACCCTTTGATGAAAAGAAACATACCTTCTTCCTAAATTAGTTAGGAATGTTAGATGAAGGAAGTCTAAAATAATATCTAAGATTTTAAAACTCTAAAAATTGACCAAGACTAGGCAAACATCTTTATTCTTCTAGTGTATAGAGTGTTTCTAGTCTCTGAACTGCACTCGACGATTTTCCCCGAGACCGTCGAACGGAGATCGACGCTTTCCGAAATCGTCGACCAGAGTTCAGCGCTTCTCAGATAGTGCTCAACTATCTCTCCAGGTCAGCGATCGTCGAACGAAGCTCGACGATTTTGTTCTCTGAACTATCGTCGAACGGAGTTCGACGCTCTCCAATATCATCGAACGGAGATCGACAATGTTGATGACCTTTCAGTTTCCTTTAAAAGCCCCGATCGTCGAACTGAGTTCAACGATCTTTCCTTTTTTGCCTCGAACAATAATATAAAATTCATTTTTTGGCCGTCGTTCTCCCTTTGCATTTTCATTCTCTCTGCAAATTTTCTCTTTCCCTCCAAACTTCTCTACACTTGGTCGTTTGGTTGTTTATTTTTTTACAGGCATCAATGGCCATCTCAGTTGCAGTCCTGGCCGCAATGAAATTTGATGCAGGATTTGATATTGATATGGATTCGTTTAACAATAGTGATCAGATTTTCAGAGACATTCTAGAACTTTTCAAGGAGCAAAAGCAAGTTACTATAATGTCCACCAGAATCAAATTGGCTGCTGATGAAATCAAGGAGTGGGTCTATACTGCCCACAACCAGGACCAGAATACAGTGATTGACATAGTATCAGGAACTCAGGTACCTCTTACACCTGCTGCCCTGACAGAGATTTTTGGATTGAATTCTGGAGGAGACTCTGCTGAACTATCTGGAGAAGCCTTTTTTGATTTACTTGCTAGAATGGGTCACTCAGATGCAAACCCTAACAAACTCCTGAAGAAAAATTTATCTGTGGAGTACAGGTTTTTGGCTGATGTTGTTGGGAAAGTATTGTTGGCCAAACACTCAGCCCATGATACCATCTCCAGGTATCGACTATGTTTGATGGGTGCTATTGTAGATAAGAAACAATTAAACTGGGGAGAAGTTTTCTTTGACCTGATTAAGAAAAAGATCAACAAGAATTTTGTCAATTTTGGAAGGATACTAGGGCTATTTCTTCAAAACAGATGCCCTGCACTGCTAGTCTCAAATGGGATGCACATCAATGACTCTAAGAGGCTCTCTTGTGCCCTGTTTGGAAAGTGGGACAGGAAAATTGTGAAGCCCAGCAGACCCTCTGCAAGTGCAACTTCAGGCACAAGGACTGTTGCAGTCTCTTCCCCTCAAGTCTCTGCCCCTGTAGAAGACTTGCCTGCTGCTTCTTCTCCTCTTCCACCTCTTATTTCATCTCCACCATTCACCTCCACCATTCAAATTTCCTCCACAATCATTATTTCAACCCCATCTCCAACATCAATTTCTGCACCTCCACCTCTCACAGAAGAACTTTTCCATCCTCTACATCAATACCCTCACCTAGAAATTGAATCATCATCTCATCTTCCATCTTTAAATCTGATAAATGATTCCTTTATGGATGATTCCCCTTCATCCCCTCCTGATCTACCCTATTCATCCACATCCTATCAACAATTGCTTCAAGATATCATTGCACAACCCTCCTTCACACCCTCTGTTTCCATTCCATTATCTTTAATTTCCACAATCCCCATATCTCAACCCTCATTTCCCCCATACACCAGCTGTTCCACCTTCATTCTCTACCTCTGCTCAAGTCCCTATTGAGCATGTAGATCTTCCAGCCTTAGCAGACAGTCTTTATGAGCTGATAGCTCCCAGGCTATCCCTCTTGTTGGAGACCTCCTTGGCTCCACTTTTAAAGTCAGTTGCAGACCTGTCTGCCAGGCTCTCCTCCCTCATTCCTCCTCAGGCAATCCCTTCATCTAGGTGCCTTGATCCAGTCCTGACTGAATCTAGGCAGGGGGAGATGCCTCATGAAGTGGTTAGATTGCCTGCTGCTGCTGTTACCTCCGTTCAAGCTCAAGCCTCAACACCACAAGTTGCAGTTTTCTCAATGGACCTCAGGTCATTATTATCAGATTTTGATTCAGTTTATTTCAGCTGTCTTCCAGAGAGCACTGCAGTCTAGCCATCTGAAGATCTATCTAAGGCCATTGTGCCCATTTCACGCTGTGACACCAGCTTAATTTATTCTTTTGTAAAGTCCCTTTCTGCTGCTGCCCCTGCTGTTTCTGTTGCTGCTGCTTCTACTGATATTGTTGATATTGTTGTTAATTCTGATGTTTCAGTATCTGAGGACATACATATGATAGAGGCATTTGAATTTGAGCCTGCTATTACTACTGATGTTATTTCTGTTACTGAACCTGTTGTATCTGAAAGTATTTTATTTGTATTTGCTGCTGCCCCAGTTACTGCTGCTGTACCTTCCATTTCTGAGAGTGTTACTTCTGAAATTTTTGTATCTGCTGATGTAATCTCCTCTGCTAGTGTTGCTTCTATTCCTCCTTCTACTGTTGGTGCCACAACTGCTGTCACTACTGTTACCTCTGCTCAATCCCAACAATAGATAGACTATCTGAAAAGGATTGATGCACTGTATGATGAACAAAGCTCAGAAAGTGATCAATATATGACTGATTCAGATGACTCCTCTGTAACTATTGCAAGGAAAAGAAAGGTTAGAAGCAAGGCTATGAAAAGGGTTCCTCCAGCAAAAGTCAAAGATACCAATGATATTCCTTATTACATACTGCATAACTGTCCTATCACAGAACACTGGATGCAATACTCCAAGAATTAATTGAAGGCCACGAAGAAAAAGAGAAAGTATGAGAAAGGTTCCTCTCAGTTCCATCATCCTCCTCCTCCTCCTCCTAATGCAGGTGCAGGTGGTAGCTCTGATGTTCAACTCTCTGCCAGAAGCCAAACCCCTTATCAACCTCAAGGTAGATCCTAGTATAGGGGAAGTCAATCCAGAGGCTACCAATCAAGGAGAGGAAACTATAGAGGAAACCAAAGAGAATTTCAAGTATACTCCAAAGGCTATTCAAGCCAACACCCTTATTCAAGGGAATGACAAGCTTCCTCTGATACTACTTAAGGTCCCTTTCCCTACAAGCTTAAAGAGTTAGTCTCATCCAGAGCACCTCCAGACAATCCCTCAAAAGATATGAGCCTCCAGTTCCTTTTGAGGATCCAGAGAACAATCCAACTTCATAGACAGCCAGGATAAAGGAATTAGCTGCTTTGGATCAAATTAAGAAATCCAGAGAACAAGGCAAAGACACTTCCATTATTACTACTTTATCAGAACAAAGGAAAAAGGAACTTGAAAGATATGCTTCCAGCAAGTTCTTTGATTCTGAAAGCTACATGAAGCTGCATCCTGAAGCTGTAGTGCCCAGGCCTAAGCAACAAACCTCTTTAGGTGAAGCTGATGACAGAAGATCTAAAAAGGAAGCTCTCAATCCAAATAGAGAAATAGTACTTATAAAGAGCAAAGAAAAGGAGTAATTCTGTAAGGTGACAGTTATTTTGATTTCTGATCTATCTATGACAATATATGTGTGATTCTGCAATGTCTTGTTTGTTATATTGTTGCCTTGTATATGTTTTTAATTTTCCAATATCTGTAAATAGTAATCCTAACCCAAATAGGGGGAGATTGTTGGAACACCCTATTACTGATTTGGGTCAGGATCACTATGTCTCTTAGGAAACCTGTTTTGACCTCATTATATAGATCTAAAGGTCAAGTAGAATTGAGTCTAAGGGTTAGTAGTTATGTTTGGTAGCTGCGCTCAAGACCAGTTTTTTTAGTTTCTGGAGACTAAGTCATTTCGTCGAGCTCAGTACGACGAATCGTCGAACTCCATTCGACGATCGTTGAGCTCACTTCGACAAGTCGTCGAACTCCATTCAATGATCTCTGAGCTCAACTTCATCAAGTCGTCGAACTCCATTCGACCATCTTCGAGCTTAGTTAGACGATCTTGACTCCAGTTTGTTCCGCTATCTCTGAGCTCAGTTCGACGATAGTTGAGCTCAGATCGACGATCTCTGTTTCCGTCTAAGTCCAAATCTCTGAGCTCAGTTCAACGATAGTGGAGCTCAGTTCGACATTTTTCTGAAGAGTTCAACGATTTTCAAGATTCAAATTCAGATAGTTAGGGAATTGTTGTCAGCACCATACTCTATTCACCCCCCCCTCTAGAGTATATCAGATCTAACTTGCACTTTCAAATATAACTCATCGTATAAGAGTACCCATATAAACTTATACGATGACGATCTTGTTATGCAATGTTATGAAATTCTATGAATGCTATTCAATGACTCACCCATGATCACACCCATGCAATTGCTATGTCGACACAGACTATAGTTCCCACTTTTCGTGCAGGTAGCTAACCTCTTAGGGATCAGCCGCCGTGCCGGGCGGTGATAGTAGAATGGGCACTTCTACTACTATGCGGGTATCCACACTACTTCACCTAGGCCTCCATACGCCTCAACGCTAAGAACACAACAGCGGATCCCATGCGTACTATGGCCCAGCGGGGTCTTGGGTAGATGTGCACCAAGAACACAGCCCGAACTGGCCTTGTGTGAGCCGGAAGGGGAGTCGGAAGTGAACACGAGGACACAGCCCAACTATTCACTTGGCACGGAAGGGGCCCCGGGATGTGAACACCGAGGACACAGCCCAACCGCCCAAAGTCTAACAGTCGACTCCTGTCGGTGTGATGACTGGTGAGACTGTAGACCTGCCACAATATCCTTAACCAAGGAATACGACACCACATGTCGACTCACACCGCATGCAAATGCCACATCAACATAACATGGAAGGGGCCTCGGAAGTAAGCACGAGGACACATACCAACCATCCATCCATGCCTTATCACAACACAACCAAACAAGTGACGGTCAACACCGCACTTACATCCCTTCACAATACTACCCGTAGGGAGACAACGCTCTAAGTATTGGACTACTAAACTCAACTCATTAATCAAACATACTCATGGACATGATGTATTCTTCTATATGACTTTCCAAATGATGACAACATAATATAACATGATGCGCATATAAATATCTATCACTCTTTCCAAATAGTAACGACATATTATGAACATGATGCGCATAAGTAACAATCTATCAATTTCTATCAAGTCAATTTATTTAAAAAAGCTTGCTACACAATGTGATTATATGAAATCTGATTAATAAGGTTCGTCAGTCATGCAACAAATGATTAATTATAAGAGTTCATCCAAACCAAGTATCTTGTAATATCAATTCCACCGAATCCAAATCCATCTTATGAAAAGCCCAGAATTTAGGTGCAGATTGAATCTGGACAGCAACTTCGACCGGAGATTCCTGAAGCTACAGCAATCCGGTGAAGATGTGTAACCCCACGATGGAAAGGTCTTTCCGTGATCCTCAACTTTCGTATTCAGACCTCAACCTAGATTTGACGTTACCCTACTTAAAATCGGACTTGAAATCCGCTGCGTACAGAACACAATTTCTGCATGCAGGATTTATTGAACACCATTTTCGTTTAGACATTCCCGTGGTCACACACTTCGCCTGAAGTCATGCAACCATTCGTTGGAAAGGAATTTTCAAGGGCTTCAACTTTCGTGTTTAGCCGAAAGCCTAGATCTGGACATATCACACCTAAAATGGCCACGAAGTTTGCTGCGTGCAGAATACTGATTCTGCACGCATCTTAAGGCGGAATGAACGACATCAGTTCATCTTCCTCCGCACGGCGATCTTCCCAAATAATTCCTGAATTTTCTCCACCCTTATTCACCCTCATGAGGCCTTTGCTCTTCACGAACCATCCCCCATCTCCACATATAAGATCGGAGAGATTGAAGACACCACTAACCAAGAGCACAAGCCCCGGATTGGCCTCACCCTAGAGAAAGCATCTTCTCACATGTCAAGACTCTTTTGAGTCGACGTCTTGCCTAGATATCTACAGATCTAGCACCAAGGGATAGGGTAGGAAACTCATATCGGTTCCAGCGGTACCAATATTTCCGGCCATGGATCGCGTAGTTCTCCTCGGCGGCATCTTCTCCTTCACGGCGATGGCGGATTTTCCCTCCTTAGAACTTGCTCCTGCAGTTCTCCTTCTACAGAAGTTCTCTCAGAAAATAGGGATTAAGTGAGCGTGGAAACGGCTATGGTTTTCTCTCCCCCTTATAAATGAAAAGTGACACGGGTAGGGACACGGCCGTGTCCTTACCCGTGTCCTGCCTGGCGAAGCGACAACGACAGTTTCCGTGTCGGTTCAATACTTGACACGGGTAGGGACTCACCCGTGTCCCGACCCGTGTCCCAACTCGTGTCCATATGACACGGCCATGTTCCCTGGCCGTGTCATTCTCGGGATACATTTCGACGAAATCAACTGTTCGTCGATCTCGATCAAAATCGTCGACTGGGGCACACGGGTAGGGACATGCCCGTGTCTCTACCCGTGTCATGTTAATTCGTCGAAGTCGACGCGCAGTTCGTCGATCCCGATACCTCTCATCGAGCGTAACTCGACACACATGGGTAGTGACATGCCTGTGTCGCTACTCGTGTCACATGATGTCGAAAAAGCTCGACAGTCTCGACACACCCTGTCGAGTGTAACTCGACACACACGTGTAGGGACACGCCCGTGTCGCTACCCGTGTCACATGATGTCGACACAACTCGTCGATCTCAACATGCCTCGTCGAGTTCAACTCGACACATTGCTACACGGGTAGGGACACGCCCGTGTCTCTACCCGTGTCACATTCACACGGGTAGTGACACTCCCGTGTCACTACCCGTATCCTTCTCTGCACTGAATTCTCCACTCCTCCACAAGTGCATTCCAATTCCCTGCACTTCTCAGGGCTCGAGTCAACCCTCCTGACTCAAAAACACACACTAGGGGCCTAGGGCGATTCGAGACGTTACATATGGTCTGCACTGTGAACAATTTTCGGATCACAAGAATTTGAAATATGTTTATACGTTGAAGGAGTTGAACGTTTACCAGAGACGATGGGTGTTCCTATCTGATTATAAGTACACGATACACTATCACCTAGGGAAGGCGAACATGGTGTTAGACGCGCTGAGCCGGAAAGCTACTACCTCAGGAGCAGGACCTCAGCTGATGGCCATGGAGTTGGTGCAGATGTTAGAGAAGATGCAGATATCTCTGGTGTCTGAGGGCCACCCAGAGCTATAGCAGGAGTACCTATCATAGATGGTTGCCACCGACGACATTCAGGATCGTATCAAAGCTGACCAGAGAAGGGATAATAAGCTGGAGCCAGTATTCAGGACCTTGGGGGTAGGCATGGCTGGGGAATATATAAAGAGAGATGGGATGCTATGCTTTAGAGGCAGAGTATACATACCGGCTGGGGGGCAGAATTCTGGAGGACATCATGACTAAGGATCACTATAACAGGTACTTGGTGCACCCAGGCATCACTAAGATGACGGCTGACCTGAAGAGGACATTGTACTGGATGGACATGAAGAGGGATATCACCTACTTCGTGACCCACTGCGGGGCTTGTCAGTTGGTGAAGGCGGAGTATAGAAACCCGGCCAGATTATTGCAGCCACTTACGGTGCCGAAGTGGATGTTCAGCGACATCGCCATGGACTTCATACAAGGTCCTCCTCGGTCACATGCGTCGAATGACTCGATATGGGTGATCGTCTATCGATTGACGAAGGTGGCCACATTTCTACTAATCAGGAAGGACGCTCCAGTGGGTGACTTTGTACAGAAGTTTGTGGAGAAGTTCATTCGATATCATGGAGTGCCGAGGATGATAGTGTATGATCGTGATGGATGATTCACGTCCAAGGAATGGAGGGCGGTTCAGGCTTATTTGGGTTCACGGCTGACTTTTAGTACCACCTTCCACCGTCAGACGGATGGACAAACAAAGTGCAAACGTAATCTCTAGTCCGCATTCACCAAGCTCGCAATCAAGGCACACGACACTTCTGCCGAGCCCGACGGACTGAGAAGCAGTGCGTGCTCCACTGAGCGATCTCCCCTGACTGATCCAAACCAGGACTTGGTTCAGAACCAACCAAGTCCACACCAGTGGCCACAAGTGCCAGTCCGCACTTATTGGCGGACACTGGAATATGTCCGTCAACCACGGAGACCTCCAGCACCTATCCGCACTGACTGGCGATCTCCGCAGCTTCTACTTGCCGCTTCACTAGAGCAAGACCAAGGCTTCTGCCAAGCCGGTCTGTCGAGCTCCAGTCCTTCAGTCTGCTTCTTTTCGGACTCTGCGGATAAAGACACATTCCGCCCGGTTACCTTATGGGATCCAACTGCTTGCAGAGCATAAGCCGGCCTGGCAAACCGCCGTTGTTGTTTTCTTAGTCCGCGTGAACAGACCGCCAAGGCCTCCACAGAACAAGCCGTCTTCAACAACACTGCCGACCTGGCTATCTGCCAACCCTGTCCGTGTAGTCCGCATGAATAGGTTACCCAAGTCCTCCATTCACCCACTTTCACCTCATAATTTTTAACATTTTATTCCTCAGCAACAGTGTGGATGGAATGACCTCATCCTGAGTAGGATCACATGAATGCTCCCCCTCAACTACATCATTATTTTTGGAGGAATAACATTCTTGTCCAACACTGCATCTTACTCAGCTAATTCAACTGAAATAACTAAAGTTTAACTTAGCAATTAAAGTGACTAACTGCTATCTATCCATCTATACTTGCTAAAGTTATATTTTAACACAAGGAAGATGGACTACATTATGAATTGAAAAAAAAAATATAGACATGTAGATCTATAACTGAAACACTTAATGTATATGGGTCATTCAAAATTAAGCATTCCTATCTAAATTTTGAAAGAATTGAGCTTAGCCTCATCCAATGACTTAGTGAAGGTATCAACAAATGACTTCACTTTCTACATGTTCTTTAATAAAAAGATATTTAAATTCTATAAGCTTAGTACTGCTATGTGAGACGGGATTCTTAATAATAAAAATTGCACGAGATGAGTCACACTATAAGGGTGAATGACTTACCTTGAGATTTTAGTCCTCTACCTGATGTTGTATCCCCAAAAGTTATCCATAACAGCTCTAACTGTCTCCTAGTTCACAGACATCTTCATTTTTGTCCCTTGCAGATACTCTTTCTTCTGAGTCAACCATCATATACTCTAATGAATGTGCATTAGCATGTACATCAGCAGTAACATTGCCTTTGTTAGACTCGAAGGAGTCAATGTTATACACTGTATCTTGAGTAGGGAGTTCAAAGTGAATGTCCCCCTCAACCTCAGCATTATCGTTAGAGACAATCTGTTCCTCTGCAAAAATGTTCTGAACCATATCTGTCACAATTGCAGGAGCTTGTTCTTCCTCAATAAGAGTATTGAGAACTTGCTATAGAGGCACATCAGGAATTTGATCTAATCTTTGCTGGAGAGTCTTTAGATAAAATTCAAGCTTTTCCTAAATATCAAACTGAACATGCTCCCCATCAACAGGAGCATCTCTCTTCTCAGTCTATAACTCCTTTGTTATCCTACAGGGATTAATACTACCTGCAACAAAAATGCATGAAGAGCTACTGAAACTGTACTAAGTTCATCAAACCCAATTCAAATTTGAAGGTGTTGAACTTGGTTTCAACTAGTGGCATGGTGAAAATATCTGCAACTTGCTTGTCTATAAAGACAAACTCAAGACTGATGTCCTCACATTCTACATGCTCTCTAATAAAATGATACCTAATCTCTATATGCTTAGTCCTACTTTGAGAAAAAATATACCTAGCAATAGAGATTGCACTAGTAGAACCACAAAACATTGGATATTTAATGAGCTTGATATTGTAATAAGGACAGAAAATATGGAAAAACTCTAAGTCTGGCGCTAGATAGAAATCCTCGAGCTCTAAATAGATTTCGTCGACCGGAGATCCAAGTTCGTCGAGCTAAGAAATCCTGTTTGTCGACCTGAGCTCGGCGATCTGCATTCTGCAAATAACCTGCCAATTCTGCTGTCCAAGTTCGTCGAGCATAGAATCTATCTTCGTCGAGCTGAGTTCAGTGAAAATAATCTGGAAAGAATCTATTGAAGCTGAACACCAGACTTCGTCGACCTGAGCTCGAATATCATCCAGCTTAACTCAGAGAATTGATTTTGAGTTCGTCGATCTGCGATCGACGATCGTCGATCTGACGTCGAAGAATTTTGAACTGATAATTTTGAACTTGAATTCTTCTAAGCCTTGAGTCTCCTGAAGTCTTGTACTGGCTGGTCCATGAAGATAGAACCTAATGACTTAGCCTAACCTCTAGTACTCAAAGACTTGATCCTGGCTATAAATATGGGTCAAAAGTTAACCTAATTAGTGAACCTAGCACAAATCAAAACTAGGGATCCAACAATCTCCCCCTATTTGGGTGAGGTCACTAATAATACAAAAAGAAAATGATCACAAAACAAAAATAATATATCTGGCAAAAAATTTAAAAATATCTAGCAGATATGTACATAGTAGCTTTGTGACAGTTATAACAAATAGAGTTTAGAAATATAAAAACTAGACAGAATAGTCATTTGTTCTTCTTGGCATTTTCCTTGTCAGCTTTTTCAGAACTTTCAGAGGGCTTTCTGAATTCAATTTCTCTATTGCGATTGACAGCTTCTATTTTGGACATTGTCATGTCAGCTGCTCCAATAATATTTAGAGAAGTTGCTTTAGGAACTACAACCTCTGGATGGAAGTTCATATAAGCATCTACATTGAAGAATTTGTTAGCCTTATCATAACATTTCAGTTCTTCTCTCCTGTAGGTTGACATTCTAGAATACTGAGAAGGATCTCTGCCTTCAGCTTTGGCTTTGTTAATGAGGGAGAGTCCAACAAGTTCTTGAAATATGTCCATTCTTGTAGTGTTTTATTGTTCAGGATCTACAAAAAGAATTGGTGGTGATTCTGGCCTTTTTGGACTGTTATCCTTTTCATCTTTATCAATCTCAGATGCTATCTATTGCTTGTTAGGTTTCTGATGTTGTTGTTGCTGACTTCTGCTGCTGGAAGAGTATCTTTGTTGACTGCTCTCTTGGAATTGAGATCTGGAAGATCTGCCTTGTTGTCTTTGATAAGTTTGAGCATATGAAGTAGATCTCTGAGAAGTATTTCCTAATGGGCCTGCAGCTGGAGGAGGAGGATGATCTATCCAATTTCCTTGAGAAGGAGAAGGAGAGTACCTTCTGCTTTTCTTCCTGGCTCTCTGCTCATTTTTGGATAGCCACATCCATGAAGGCATCCCTGGGTATGGTGTGATCTTTTGAAGAATATAGTAGGGAGTGTCTGTGTAATGCCTCCATTCGTAATATGAAAATAAAGGCGGGTATGGCCGGGGCCCCATGCCATATTTTACAGACAAACGGCAGAATTACGTATGAATATCAAAATCACGGTCTACTCGTATCCTAAATTAGAGCATTCTAGCACAAGCATTTTAAGTTGCACAAACTCATCACAGAGATTGTCCATTAAATATATAAACCATACATTTATATATCACCAGCAATGTATACAAATACACAACTCTCATGGCCTTAAGGCCTTACAAGTTTCTCTTTTCAAATATATAACTTCATACATCGGCATGCAGGCCGGCCACACAGGAAATCCAAGAATTTCTTCACACGACCTTCCAGGGTCTTTAAGCAGCAAGGGCTTCATTCCGCTCAATTCAATTCAACCCGTCAACACCTGCAATTAGACATTCACCCCAAGAGCTGTAAACAAAACAACGGTCAGCATTAGCTTACCAATTATAACGACCCTACCCCTTACCCGGGGCAGTGGTTCCTTCTCTGTATGCATTGCAATCACAATATAGAGGTGCTCTCACGCACCACATCATCACAAACACCGGCCTCTGCCAGACGCTCTGTGCACTTAGGGCACATTTTTGGTTTACCGGATGTACCAGTTGCCCACCACCGAGCAGAGGTTTTTAACATGTTGGTTGACCAACCCTAGTCTACCAACACACGTGCTGCCAACATCCCGTCCATACCACTCAGAGGTGCTAACCTCACAGCAAACTTGAGCATTTCCACATCAGATCGACCCACCCTTATGGTGCAGCAAGCCGGGTCTGGCCCGTAGCCCCCCATTTGCCTTGCCACCAATCGATCTCCCACAACATAGGTACAGTTCAGCCATTTCCCGTTGCTCAATTCGTCAATAGCGCATATCTTGACGCGGGTCGGCCTTCCATTTCGTGCTCCACACACAGCTCTCGCAGAGCCGCTTTCCAATCCATTTCAATTCAACACACCCCATACAAGGGCTCATACCAAGCTTTCCAAGTATTCACAATTCACAAGTATCCATACAATACCAGGAGTCTTCTCCGGTCATAATATAAACATAACCAATCCAGACTAACCGTCCGGATGGGCTTCACACAACTTGCCTATGCCGTAATACCTATTTCCGGATCTAGATGCAGACTCAACCTGGAATCACTTACGCTTTCCACCTCTTGGTGGAGGATTCCATGCATATACATAAATAAAGGACTTCGCTTGTCCAAGAAGGAGATCATTACCCTTGACGATCGCTTTGGAGTCATGATCTAGCCGGATGGAGATCACCGCCACGACTTTGCCTCCACGAATCTGAACTCGGATGTCGATACGGAATTCCGAAGCTCCTCTGGTAGCCGACTTCCATCCCTCCCTCACTTCCTTGCTCTCCTCTCCCTCTAGCTCTTTAGAAAGAGAAATCAATGGAGATTATCATTCCAATCTCGTTCTTATATCAGCAGGGAAGGGCCTGGACCCTTGTATCCAAGGTGAAGGAAATGAACGGCCACGATTTGCCCATAAATATCCATTTTTGGGTTGACACGCCCTGTGACATGCCCATGTCACAGGTCATGTCCCTTAAGCAGCACACGATCTGCCTTATCTAGAACAGGACATGACCATGTGATACGCCCGTGTCACATGGCTGACATTCCTGTATCACATAGTATACGCCCGTGTGGCATGGCGTGTCCCTTAGGCAGCACACCACTATCTCAACCCGAGCGAGACACTGCCATGGGACATGTCCGTGTCCCAGGCTATGTACCCCAAGACACACCCATGTCCACTAGCACATATCCCTAGCTAATCCAGAGAAGGACACGGCCCTGTGACACGCCCGTGTCACAGGACGTGTACTCAACTTATCTTGCAGCTCGACGATCGTCGAGCACAGTTCTTCGACCAGAGGAGGACACGCCCGTGTTGCAGGGCGTGTTCCCTCTCGAGAAATTCTCGAGTTCATTTCGTCGAGGACTCGAGAGGCTGCTCCACCCGAGCAGGACACGCCTTGGGACATGCCCGTATCCCAGGCCGTGTCGCACAACCTGAACCTAAATTTGGATTTGGGGTGTTTCATTCTACATTAGGATTTGGCCTTGGAATAGCTTTAGCAGGAGCTTTTCTTTTCTTGGCCACTTTCTTCTTTTCTTTTGAATCATCAGACTCATCAGAGTCTTCATCATCAATTTCATCATCAGATGAACCTTGAGGATTGTTGACATTATATTAGCCAGCAGGACACATGTGTGTGGGACTGCGTATTTGGCTTCCCCATCACGTTACAGGTCTGGATGTTGACCCCGGTGGGCCCCCTTATGGCGGAATATCCCCGCGGTCTTATGGTTGGGGTTAATCTCACACCGCCTGCAGATTTCTCCACTTTGTGTTCATGTACCCCGCCACCCTTCATCTTAATATCTAGGTTTTGAGATGAACTAATGGGTTTGCGGGTTCTAACTAGGATTGTCATATAAGTCATCAAGTGCCTTCAAAATATCTTTGGAAATTTGTTTCTCAGCTTGAGGCTGTACTTGAGATCTGCTTCTACAACTTCTGTTTTAGCAACACTTTCAGCAATTAACTTATTCTCTTCTTCAATATCAGCAAGAATGATTTCATCTAGATCTGGTAGAGGACTGTCATCCATCTTGTATGTAGGAGGAGAGATAGCCTTTGGTGGAGAAATAGCCTTGGGGGCTGATACTGGTTCAATAATATTCTCAATTATATTTTCTTCTGTGAACACTGGAGTTGCAAAACTAGCCTTGAGTTACTTAGCAACTGCAGTTCTTATTGGAGAAGTATAGGGGACTATAGCCCCAGATTGCTGATAAGAAAAACTAGGTAGAATATTTCTGTAAACAGAATTGAATGAGTCTAGTAAAGAATCTAGATTGACTGTGGGATTTTAAATGTAATCACCAACAATATTTATTTCTGCCACAACTGTGCAAAACATATCAACTGCCACTGTCTCAGCCTCTATAAGCATATATACATTTATCTCTGCATTTGCAAGCTCATCTGTCTGCAAAATTTCTGTTGCTGCTGCTAGAGATGGAACTGCTTCTTCATTGAGCATCTCCCCTGCCTGATTTCAGTGGATATTGGAACCAGGCTCCTAGGAGAAGAAGGGACATAGGAGGCATCAAGGAGAGTTGCAAGGGAAGAGATGCAGGCAGCAAGAGGTGTGATAGCCTCTGCTATAAGTTGCCTAATCACTGGAGTGATGTGCTCTAGGATGGTGAAAAAGGTGGAAGAATCCATATCAATAAACACTGGTGGAGTTTGGGTAGATACAGATGGATGAGGAGAAGGAGTGACATCTTGCATGATGTCATCCTGGGGAGGTGATGCAGCAGGAGATGGTATTGGAGTGGAAATGTTATGTTGAGGTGAGGCAGGTGTAGATGGTAGGGAGGTGAGTAGATCAAATATGGGGGATGAAAAAAATGTTTCAGGATGTATGTCATTTAGAAGATGTGGAAGTGGAGATTGAGGTGGTGTAGTAGGTTCTGGAGATGGAACTGGTGTTGGTAGATGTATTGGTGAGGCAGGCGGTTGTTGAGGAGGAGGTGATGACTGAGGATATGCAGGAGTTGTTGTAGGAAGAGGTGTTGTTGAAGGAAGAGGAGGAATGAAAACTTCTTCAAAAATAGGGTGTGTACAACCTCGGGCTCGCAAGAAGCCCTCAAGGAGCAAATAAGTCGAGGCAGGCGAATGAGACCAGGGGGCCCACTCGCAAGAGGCGAGACAATTGTCTCTTTAGTGAGAAAGGTGCCCCATTTGGGGGCGAGAAGGCCTCCAGTGGCGAGAGGGCCTCCAGAGGCGAGAAGGCCTCCAGCGGCGAGAAGACCTCGTAGCAAAGGACGCCGGCGAGACCAGCAGTGGGGTCCATCTCGCCGACAAGTGCTTTTCCAATCGCTAGGGCGAGAAGAGACCATTTTTATATTTCCATGTCAACAGGGGTTTTTACTCTTCTACCCCGGGTATTTTTACCCTCTTACCCTTAGTGGTCTACGTATAGCCCCTCAGAACAGCGGAGTTTGGCTGTTGGCAGACCCAGCGAGGGGTACCCTGGTAATTTCAGAGCAGTACAGTTTTGTTATTGGCAGTTCAGATTCCGAAATCTATAAATAAGCACATAGGGGTTCTTCAGAAGGGGACGTTTTTGACTCCCGGGGAATTGTTGGCGTTGTTTCCTGCGTCTTCTGAGGAACTCCAAGCCCAGCTTTTGGCTTTGAAGGGGAAGCTCTCAGTGACCTTCTGGGTAAGCGGTGGACCTCCCTGCTGCGGCTTTGGGCCAGTTTTATAGTCCTTCACGACCAGTCGGAGGTCGGAGCTTGGGCCAAGTAGGTGTCGGCTACGCCCCTATTTTGCGAACATTTGTCGGAGTCAAATTTTGGCTTCAACAGTTCTGGTGCGATGAGCGTGGAAGGTAGCCGGTACAAGAAAAGTTTGAGTTTGGTCCTATGGTTGGAGGTGAAGGTGAAGGATCTGGTTCCGGAGGTTCCCCCTCCCAGGTAGAAGAGGTGACGATGAAGATGCTTGAGGACTTCAGGAGAGAGGTCATGCAGACCATAAGCTTGGCCTTCTCGGCAAGGAGAGAGTGGGCGATGCCTCAGGTCCCGATAGAGGTGGTCCCGCTCTTAGGCGAGAACGCCCCTGGACAGCGCCCGGGGAAGGAGGTCCCGGCGGAGGCTGGCGAGAGGGACGTGGTGGCGCGAGAACTCTTCCCAGGCTAGTGTCCCGGAAAAGAGATCCCGGCAGATGATGGCGAGAAGGAGGCAGCTGTGCGAGAGCTCTTCCCTGGGCACGGTCTCGCGGATCGGGCCAGCCAGCCGAGGCCGCGAGACATGCCCTCTCGACAAGCTAGTGGCGAGAGCCCGTTCAGTGAGCTCGTCATCTCGGCTCCGGTGCCGGAGGGGTTCCGGGAGCCCGACATGTCCTACTACTCGGGGAAGGATGATCCAGTACAACACATGCAGTGGTTTGAAGATGTGGTTTCGATAAGGCAGATGACGGATGCCTTCAAATGTCGGTTGTTCGCCATCACCTTGAAAGAGAAGGTGCGGGACTGGTTCCACCAGTTGTCGGCGAGATCAATCTACTGTTTTGAGGATCTGCCTGTGCAGCTCAGCGAGGCGAGTTACCGCCCGCCCAGCCTAGGGGGCCACGAGGCCGACTTGTGCGGGTTCTTAGCCGGGAAGAACTTAGAGGTCGCGTACTTGCACCGTAACCTTGATGACCTTGCCGCCGTCCCACCAGGGGGAGGTTTGTCAGTCGCCACTGCCCTGTCCGCTCTTTTCTTCTTTGGTTTCACCCTCTCTTCTTGACAGGCGAGCGGGACGTCCCCCTTCATCCCCCCTATGAGAGTGCTCGGATTGCCCCCGGGGTCCTCGCCCGAGCTCAGGCCGCAGACGCCGCTCAGCGCGACTCCCCGTCGGTCCAGGCCAAGAAGCGGCTGGGCGGCGGACATCCCGCTCCCCCGCCTAAGATGGCGAAGACTACGGGGCAACAACCCGCCGGTGGCCAAAGAAAAGGCAAGGCCCCGGCGGTTCTTCCGGCCGAGGGTCCCCCCCCCCCCCCCCCCCCCCCCCCGTTGGTCGCTTCGACCAGTGACACCCCCGGCGGGGCGGCAGTCACTTTCGGGCCGCTGGACGGGTCGCAGAGTGCCGCGAAGCCGGTGCCGAGAGGGCATCACAATTTCGGCTAAGGCGAGAAATGCTTGGACGAGCTTGGTGTCCTGCTTCTGTCGTGGGACAAGGAGTCAAATCGCGCAGTGGTCTCGACCCTGTTGCCAAGTTGGCTGGAGCAGGACACCATCGGCTGGGAGGCATACAACTTCTCATTCGGCCTCTATTCGCGCGAGGACGCCGCCATCTATGACAAGGAGGCGACGCAAGTACTGGTTCATGAGAGCTCGCGGGCCCAGCTGCGCGGCCTGAAGCTAGCCCATATGGTTGGGAGGCGCTGCACCCAGCTAGAGCGGAACGCCACCTCTCTCAAGAAGCTGGCAGACGAGTGGGAGGAGGCCCGAAAGCTTGCTCAGGAGGATGCAGACCTCCAGAGGAGATGGGCCAACGTGGCCGAGGAGACCCTCGCGCAGTACTTGGGAGGGGTGGTATGTGTTTACTCTCAATCACCGCTTTTTCTCGTGAATCCACCTTACGACTCCCTTTCCCTTTCTCAGGACGCGGCGACGTCGAGTCGGATGGGTGCCGAGATCGCCGCCCTTGGTCAGGACAAGTCGGCGCTGGAGGCGCGGGTATGCGAGCTGGAGGCCACCGCCGATGCCCCTCCGCCAAATAACAGGGGCTGCCCGCTCGAACACCACTCTGACTACGAGTTGGAGGTGCTGATGCAGAAGAACACCGCCAGCGCCGCGAAGTACACAATGCAGATGCTGCGACGCGCGGATCTCCTCAAGAGCGAGGCAGCGCAACTCTCGGCGGGCGACGTGGTGCCGGCGCTGTTCCTTCCCGTGCCGGACCCAAGGGATAAGTCCTTCCAGCCCATCTAGGACTTCCCGCCCCGGATTTCGCGTCGCCCTCGCTTCTTGGACATTTGCTTGTTAGGTGTATACACCATGTACTTTTAGTTGTCTGAGATGTAAGCGCGAGCCGCGCCTAGACTTTGTGATTTTCATCTATTAATGCTCTTATAAATGCTCCCCCACCCGTTACTTACGCATGTCTGCTGTCATTGCGCGATGTAATTTTCCCGTTTTCGCGCTCGCTGTCGTTCACCTCGCGTTACGTCTACGAGGTCGCATGCCTACGGATTCGGCTTAGGAGTCATTGGAGGCCCGGCAGGTCGTCCGGCTAGGGGCCGAAAACTACTACCATCGAGTGACTTCCGGCCCGGGTTCTCGCCTCCTTTCGGTCGCCGATCTGGGGCCTGGGTGGTTACGTTAGACCCCCCCTTTTCGGTTAATCTTCGCTATTCTAATCCATTATTAATACCATTTGAGTAGTTTCCGGCCCTGCCAGCTAGGTGGGAGCCTGACAGCGTGATCCGCTCGGGGTCGAAAACTACTACCATCGAGTGACTTCCGGCCCTGCCCGCTAGGTGAGAGCCCGACAGCGGGATCTTCTCGAGGCCAAGGATGACACCGAGTGACTTCCGGCCCTGCCAGCTAGGTGAGAGCCTGACAGCGGGATCTGCTCGGGGTCCAAACACATTCCATCGAGTGACTTTTGGCCATGCCATCTAGGTGAGAGCCTGGCAGCGGGATCTTCTCGAGGCCAAGGATGACACCGAGTGACTTCTGGCCCTTCCAGCTAGGTGAGAGCGTGGGTGCGGGATCTGCTCGGGGTCCAAACACATTCAATCGAGTGACTTTCGGCCCTGCCAGCTAGGTGAGAGCCTGGCAGCGGGATCTTCTCGGTGACTTCCGGCCCTGCCAGCTAGGTGAGAGCCTGGCAGCGGGATCTGCTCGGGGTCCAAACAAATTCCATCGAGTGACTTCCGGCCCTGCCAGCTATGTGAGAGCCTGACAGCGGGATCTTCTCGAGGCCAAGGATGACACCGAGTGACTTCCGACCCTGCCAGCTAGGTGAGAACCTGACAGCGGGATCTGCTCGGGGTCCAAACACATTCCATCGAGTGACTTCCGGCCCTGCCAGCTAGGTGAGAGCCTGGCAGCGGGATCTTCTCGAGGCCAAGGATGACACCGAGTGACTTCCGGCCCTGCCAGCTAGGTGAGAGCCTGACAGCGGGATCTGCTCGGGGTCCAAACACATTCCATCGAGTGACTTCCGGCCCTGCCAGCTAGGTGAGAGCCTGGCAGCGGGATCTTCTCGAGGCCAAGGATGACACCGAGTGACTTCCGGCCCTGCCAGCTTGGTTAGAGCTGGCAGTGGGATCTCCTCGGGGTCCAAACACATTCCATCTTGTGACTTCCGGCCATGCCAGCTAGGTGAGAGCCTTGCAGCGGGATCTTCTCGAGGCCAAGGATGACACCGAGTGACTTCCGGCCCTGCCAGCTAGGTGAGATCCTGGCAGCGGGATCTGCTCGGGGTCCAAACACATTCCATCGAGTGACTTCCGGCCCTGCCAGCTAGGTGAGAGCCTGGCAGCGGGATCTTCTCGAGGACAAGGATGACACCGAGTGACTTCCGGCCCTGCCAGCTAGGTGAGAGCCTGGCAGCGGGATCTGCTCGGGGTCCAAACACATTCCATCGAGTGACTTCCGACCATGCCAGCTAGGTGAGAGCCTAGCAGCGGGATCTTCTCGAGGCCAAGGATGACACCGAGTGACTTCCGGCCCTGCCAGCTAGGTGAGAGCCTGACAGCGAGATCTGCTCGGGGTCCAAACACATTCCATCGAGTGACTTCCGGCCCTGCCAGCTAGGTGAGAGCCTGGCAGCGGGATCTTCTCGAGGCCAAGGATGACACAGAGTGACTTCCGGCCCTGCCAGCTAGGTGAGAGCCTGGCAATGGGATCTGCTTGGGGTCCAAACACATTCCATCGAGTGACTTCCGGCCCTGCCAGCTAGGTGAGAGCCTGGCAGCGGGATCTGCTCGGGGTCCAAACACATTCCATTTCTCTATGCAGGTTGGCTATGACAGTATTGGAGCGTTGAAGAAATTTATTATAACGAAAGTGTCTCTTACATGCTTCAGGGGAAAAAAATGCTTCAAGTCGTCACCACTCCAGGGGTGACTCAGGGTCTCGCCCTCTACATTTTGGAGTCGATAGCCTCTTGACTTCAAAGCTTCCTTTACAATAAATGGTCCCTCCCAGCTGGGATTGAGCTTCCCTACGGATGCCGACATCCCTGCTGTTGGAAAAGAGGGGTGATGAGGTCTTCTCTTTCTCAATAGCAATTGAGAAGACTGTGGATTGATTTCAGCAGAATTTGCTCCCCCTGAGATCTTGAATGTATCAGGAAAATTAGAGAACTGCTCCAGGGTGATAGGTCTTTAAAGCCCTAGAATGCCTGGACCAGAATTTGCTTCAGGAACTTCTTTGACAGATTGAAATTTGTTGTCCTTTGAAGTTGTCCTGTGAATTGAAGGAAGAAGACTCTTGATAGTATTTGAATGTTCTTCTTCTTCTTCTTGATGAAGTTGTTCTCTAGTCAAGGCTGATTGCAGTAGAACTTTAGATTTCTGTAAGTTTGTTCTTATGTGCAATCTGAGTGTGTCTGTCTGATTGTCTGTATTGCTAGCAGTATCTTACTGATTGATTCTCTTCTATTCTATGTCTTGACTGATTGAGAAAAATATTCGAAATTTGAATGTTGAGTAGTAATTGCAGTCGGCCTTGGAAGGAATCAGCAATCAATGATTTCCCTAACTGTCCCATGGAAAAACGACATATAATAATCCAAGATCAATATGCGTTCTAACGGTAACATTCAGAGAAGATCTGGCTTTGATTACTCCGGAATCATCGCCAAGAAATTGGACGGGAAACTGGAGAAGACCTAGTCTGGAATTGTCGAACGAAGAACACAATTCGTCGAGTTGAGTTAATGTTTGTCGAGCTGAGCTTGAGTTCGTCGAGCTGAGCTTGAGTTCGTCGAGCTGAGCTTGAGAGAGTTCGTCGACCAGACAATCTTCATTTGTCGAACATACAGTATTCATTCGTTGAGCTGAGATCCAAATTCGTCGAGCTGAGAACAGTTCTGGACTTAGTCAAAATATTTTGTGTCTACTGATATTCAGTGTTGACATAAACTGATGTTGACTGATATCCTGGTGTCGACACAGATCTTCTGGTGTCGACATGAATTGTCTTGTGTCGACACAAATCTTCTGGTGTCGACATGAGCTGGTGTCGACACATGCCCTAAGCGTCGACACAAATCCTATGAAATTCAGAATTCGTCGAGTAGAGTACTGCATTCGTCGACCTGAGAAGCTGACTTCGTCGACCTGAGAAGTTGAGAACTTGAGGTCCAAGTTCGTCGAGCTCAGAATCTAATTCGTCGACCGAAGCTTGAAGTTGGACTTAGAAAAATTCTGAAGTTGTCCTGACTTTAGCTTGATGAAGAACCGCAGTCTTCGTCGAACAGAGAACTAAGATGTCGAGCTCAGCACAAAGAATTGTCTCACGATCGTTGAGCGCAGAACACCTTTCGTCGAGCTGAGTTCGATGAACGTCGAACTCACTTTACTTATTCTTGAAATCTTCTAAGTCTGGAGTCTCTGATGGTCTTGTTGATAGCTGGTCCATCTGAAGTTGACTCTAAGGACTTCGCCTAGACTCTAAGACACAAAATTGACTCTGGCTATACAGGTTGGGTCACATCCTAAGTCAGTGAACCTAGCCCAAATCAACTAGGGATCCAACAGAGCTGAAGACCTTGGATAAGGACATCACCCTCACTGAGGTGAATGAAAAAATCCTTATGTGCTTCCCAAGCTCATGGGATTTAAGGATCTGGATAATCAAGGAGGATAGAAGCTTAAATGAGAAAGGAGAAGGGCTTTGTAGCAGAATCCTGGAGTGAAACTGAAGATGAATCCACATCCTCCAGCTCCAGTGAAGAAGAAGAACAGGCAAGGGCCAAGGAAGTCTGCCTCATGACCATTGAGCCTCCAGAAGTCAATCAGATGAAGAAGAATCTGAAAATGAAGAAGCTTCAGAAATAGAAGCTGATTAGGTACGTTTATCTTTGACTATAATTCTGATGCTTTCAAATTTGAATTTAAAACCATGTGTATTGATTTAATAAACTCTGAAATGGAAATCAAAACACTTAGGGAAAGACTAACTAATTAAGAAAAATTAATTTCTGAAAACACTAAGCTAAAAGATGAACTCACTCTAGCAAATGAACAAATTAATTCTTTAAAAACAGAGTTATGTGAGGCCAAACAACTTGAGAAATCTCTCAATGGGAGAAGCCTTAAGCTGATGGACATCACAAGCACAGTCAATGCCAGACTAAATGGTAAACTGGGCTTGGGTGCATCATCAAGTTTATCCCCCATACTGAAGAAAAATATATTATCCACACCAACAAAATTTGTATCTGATAGGGATAAAGAAAAAGTAGGTAGTAACAATTCCAATCAACCTGAAATTAAACACAAAAATAAGGAAAGAAGAAAGGATAAGAAAATTAATATGCATTTCAATGTTCAGCAGATTTTGTCGAACTCAGATCGACGAAATTTGGCTAGTTCATCAAACTCAAGTCGACGAACTCTGAACGCAGATCTATATAATAATTATTCGTCTTACTACGATCGACGAACTGTGTATGGTTCGTCGAGTAGAGGTCGATGAACTTGGGGCACAGAAAATGACTATGTTCATTCTCTGAGCAAAGATCGACGATCTCATCCCATTTCATCGAACTCTGATCGACGAACTCACAACTATTCATCGAACCCAGTCAGACTTGGTAAAAATCATAATTATGATAACAACTCTAATCAAACTAAGAAACCATTTTACCCACTTGCTGATTGGATAATTCCACCTAGAAGATATCACTCATTAGGATATAAATCATAACCTGAATTTTCTGTGATTTCAAGTTTTTTCTATCAGCAAAACAAAGGACCCAAGGTAACCTGGGTCAAGAACAATTAATAATTTTCCTTGTAGGTGAAGAGCTGTCCAGTTGTTAATCAACTATGGTATCTGGACAGTGGATGCTCCAAGCACATGACTAGCAACAAGGACAACTTACACAATTACAAGTCCAAGCTGAGACCAAAGGTAATCTTTGGTGATTCAAAGTGTGGCCAGTCTGAAGGCTATGGAGAAGTAAGGATATGAGCAGTCACATTAAAGAAGGTGACTTATGTAAGAGGACTCAAGCATAACCTCATCTCCATAAGCCAATTATGTGATGAAGGTTATCAGGTACACTTTAACTCAACATCTTGTACCATTTTCAATAAAGAAAGGCAAAAAAGTTTTAATTGGAAATAGATAAGGAAATATATTCTTAGTTGATTTTCTTTCTGCCAATTCAGATATTTGTCTGCTTAATATTGTTTGCAATCAAAATGAATTATGGCATAAAAGACTAGGACATGTAAACATGAAAAATATTGCTAGGCTATCTAAAACAATCTTATAAGAGGCTTACCTTCTGTTCCCTACAAGAAGGAAGGCCTTTGCAGGGCTTGTCAAATAGGTAAGCAAACTAAATCTAGTTTTAAATCAGTTAATAAAAGTGATTCACCTAGTATTTTGTACTTTCTACATATGGACCTATTTGGACCTATTGTTGTACAAAGCCTAGGAGGGAAATCTTATACTCTAGTCATTGTAGATGACTTCTCAAGATTCACTTGGGTGTTCTTTTTGAGATCTAAGTCAGATACCTTTAAAGTTCTTACAGATTTTCTCAGGAACATACAGATTTAGTACTCTACTCATGTTGCATTGATCAGAAGTGATCATGGTATAGAGTTTAAGTCTCTTCTTATGCATGAGTTCTGTGAGAAGGAAGGTATCAGATACTGCTTCTCAGCTCCTAGAACTCCCCAACAAAATGGGGTAGCTGAAAGGAAGAATAGAACCTTGATTGAAGCTGCAGGCACATTACTTGCGGATGCTCACATGTCACTATCCTTTTGGGCATAGGCTGTAAGCACAATAAATTATGTACTGAATAGAAGTTTGATACATAAGCTTAAGAATAGGACTCCTTATGAATTACTTAAAGGGAAGAAACCTAAAAGCACCTATTTTAAAGTATTTGGTTGCATATATTATATACATAATAATAACAAGAAATATATTAGAAAGTTTGAAGCTAAGGCTGAAAAGGGAATTTTTCTAGGATATTCCCAAGTAAGCAAAGCTTATAGGGTGTTCAACAAATCATCTTTAAAAATTCAAGAATCAATTCATGTTACTTTTGATGAAACTAACATGTCTTATAAGGAGAAAGAGATTTCTACCAGTAACACTTTGCAGGTTACTCACTTGTGTGAGAAAATGGGTGAATTGAACCTTCCATAAGAAGCTATAGCACCCTCTCCTCCACAAGCTGTTGAAGATAGTGAAGATGAATCTTTGGAAGAGGCTGAACCTCATTCAACAGCAAACTTAATTGCATAAGAGGAATTAATTCCAAATGCTCTTGCTGAACCAACTCCACCGACTGATCTTGTCACACTAAGGAATCATCCCAGATCTCAAGTGATTGGAGACATAACAGTAGGTGTACAGACAAGACATCAACTCAACCAAGATGTGATGCATTCATGTTTCCTCTCTCAAGTTGAACCTCAGTCCACAAAAGATGTTGAGCAAGATCCCCACTGGATCATTGCAATGCAAGAGGAACTCAACCAATTTGAGAGATATAGAGTTTGGGATTTGGTTCCAAGACCCAAAGACTACCCAGCCATTGGAACCAAGTGGGTATATAGAAACAAGCTTGATGCCCATGGTGCAATTGTGAGGAACAATACTAGGCTTGTTGCTCAAGATTACAGGGAAGAAGAGGGTATAGACTATGGCCAAACATTTGCACCAGTTGCAAGGTTAGAAGCAATCTGAATCTTCCTTGCCTATGCTGCCTACAAGAAGTTAAAAGTCTACCAGATGGATGTGAAAGTGCCTTTCTAAATGGAGTACTAAAAGAAGAGGTTTATGTTGAACAACCTCCAGGTTTTATCTCTCCAACTCATCCCTCTTATGTATTTAGATTGCATAAAGCCCTATATGGTCTAAAGCAAGCTCCAAGAGCTTGGTATGGGACCTTAGCTAGCTTTCTGATAGAGCATAAATTCATTAGAGGCATTATAGATAAAACATTATTCACTAGGCACGATAAGGGCCAAACCATGTTAGAACAAATATATGTAGATGATATTATATTTGGGTCTACTGATTCTAAACTATGCAAGAGGTTTTCTGACCTTTGCATTCAAGGTTTGAAATGATTAGCATGGGTGAGCTCTCCTACTTCTTTAGTCTCCAAGTGAAGTAGCTACCTGATGGCATCTTCATCTCCCAGGCTAAATATGCTAAAGAGCTTCTTAAAAAGTTTGGGATGGCAGATGCCTCAGCAAAGAAAACACCTATGGCTACTAATGCTATAATAGACACTGATGAACATGGGAAACCATGTTGATCAGAAAATATATAGGGGCATTGTTGGGTTCCTATTATATCTTACAGCTAGCAGACCTGATATAATATTTGCCACATGTCTTTGTGCTAGGTTCCAAGTGAACACTAAAGAATCTCACCTTGTTTTTCTAAAACGAATTTTGAGATATATAAAGAGTTGTCCTAGTCTAGGCCTTTGGTATCCTACTAAGTCAGAATTTGATTTAACTGGATATTCAGATGCTAACTTTGCTGGATGTAGGGTAGATAGGAAAAGTACCTCAGGAACTTGCCAGTTCCTTGGTATGAGACTAGTGTCTTGGTTCTGCAAGAAATAATCATTTGTGCCCACATCAACTGCTGAAGCAGAATACATTGCAGCTGGCTGTTATTATTCCCAGTTGTTGTGGATTCAAAACCAACTCCTAGACTATGGGTTAAACTTAAATAATTCAACTCCACTATGTGATAACACAAGTTCTATATCCATAGCACAGAATCTAGTCCATCACAGTAGGACAAAGCATATAGACATTAGACATCATTTCATTAGAGAGTGTGTAGATAAAAATAAAATCAAACTTGTATATATCTACACTGATTTACAAAGAGCAGATATTTTCACCAAACCCTTGAATGAAAGAAATCACTTGTTCTTTATAAATCAGTTGGGTATGATCAATGGAGAAGCTTTGACTTAACTTCTGTCTGCACTCGATGAATTTTTCAAAGTTCGTCGAACGAAGTTCGACGAACTGGGAAAAGTTCTTGAGATATTCGTCGAACGGAGATCGACAAACTCTCTGTGAGTGAAGTTGTTTTCGTCGAACGAAGATCAACGAATCTGCTTCAGAAAACATTCGTCTAACGGAGCTCGATGAAATGTGTTAAAATCTTCAGACTGAGCTCGACGAATTATTTAACTACCAATTATTTCTTCTATCCCAGATCGAAGAATTATTTATTTTTCGTGGAACGGAGTTTGTCGATTCATATTCCGGAAAATCTTATATCTAGGTTTTCTTCGACCTTCGTCTTGCGCTTTCAGTTCCCTTGCACTTGATCTTCGTTTTTTCCTCGCAGGTGAACTAATGGCGATTCCACCGGGTAGTCTTGTAGTGATGAAATTCGATACAGGATTTGATGTACACTTTGATTCCTTCCAACACTCAGATCCAATATTCCTGGACATCTTGCAACTGCTTGACGATCAGTAGTTAAAAACTTTAATGACTACCAGGATCAAGATAGCTGGCGCAGAAATCAGAGAGTGGGTCTATACTTCCTCAACCACAAATGATTACACCTTGGTAGGCACCATATGGAGTAATGTTGTTTCTCTTACCCCCACCGTTCTGACTGAAATATTTGGATTAACTAATGGTGAAGAGGAACTAGAAATTGCTTGTGATGAATTTGATGAGATGCTGAGTAAGATGGATTATTCTGGAGAAACTCCTAATAAACTACTGAAGAAACACCTCTCTGGTGAGTACAAATTTCTAGCAGATATTGTGGGGAAAGTACTGTTGGGCAAACACACTGCCCATGATTACATCACCAGGCACCAATTTTTGGTAATGTGTGTTGTGGTGAACAAGAAACCAGTGAACTGGGATCTAATTATGTTTGACTTAATCAAGAAAAAGAACACAAAGAAAGAGCTTTGTTTTGGAAGAATTTTGGGAATCTTCCTTAAAGAAAAGGCTGCTGAATCCATGGTCTCCCCAACCATATTCATCAATGCCTCCAAGAGGCTCACCTGTGCCATCTTTGGCAGGTGGGAGAGGACCATCACCAAGCCCTCCAAGGCTTCTTCCTCTTCCACTAAGCCTTCTTAGAGCACTATGGCTGAACTAGCCACTTCCCAACCTGTTGAAGATATCCCTCCTCCACCTCCCTCACCTCCAGTCATGCAAACTTAACCTCAGATGGCACACCAACTCCCCTCCCAAGTTCCTCTCAAAGTCCCTACTCCCACACCTCTATCCTCCCCAATACAAACATCTCCAACTCATATTCACTTTCGTACCTCACCTCCATCCCAACATGGTACACATATTCCCTCCAACACTCCCACTCCCTCTCCACATGGTACACCAACTAACTACCCACCTTCCTCTCCCTTACCCCATCATCTGGCCAACATCCCATCATTCACTCTGCCCACTTCCCCTCCTCATACTTCCTCCTCTCCAGATGCCCACATGATAGATACTTTACCTCCTCCTCCACCATCATCTTCCATCCCTCCCTCTGTTTCCATTGAAACACCTTCTGCCACACCCTCTTCATCTCTGCCATTGGACCCCCTCCATTATTCCATCTCTCCTTGCACTTCTCACTCCCCTCCTCAAATGCATTATAGCAAAGGCTATTACACCTCTTGCTTCTTCCATCTCCTCTCTTGCTGATAAAATATCTGCTGTCTCTGCTCCTCCATGTTCAGTTAGGGGCCTGGCTCTAGTTGCCACTAAAACCAAGCAGGGGGATATGCTCTATGAAGAAGTAGAAGCAGAAGCAGCAGTAACAGCAATAACAGTAACAGCAATAACAGCAGCAGCAGTAAAAGCAGAACAATAAGCAGCAGAAGCAAAAGCAGAAGCAACAGCAGATGCTGATAAAGATTTATTTGATTTAATTAATTTTATTAAGTCTGATATCTATCTGGATGAGCAAGTCCCAGAGAAAATAGACATTGCTAGTGATTTTAGGATCAATCCCAAAGTTAATCTGATGAATTTGTTGAAAGTTTTTGATACAGTTTATTTGAGTGAACTTCGAGAGTATATTATAAAGCCATACTTGTCTATAGTCCCTTATACATCTCCAATAAGCCCCAAGGATGCCAAGCAACATAAGGCTACTTTTGTTGTTCTAGAAGCTCCAGTCTTGCCATCTCCTCCCAAAGCTGCTTCCCCCATTATTGAATCCCCTCCAAAAGTTATTTTTGCTCCAACCTTCATAATGGATGACACTCCAATGCCTAATCTAGATGAACTGATCATGGCTGATATAGAAGAAGAAAAAAAAAATTAGTTGCTGAAAGCACTGGTATGCACAGCTCTCCTACTCTAGCTCTAGCTCCTCCTCCAGTTCCTTCTCTAGCTCCTACTCAGGCTGAAAAGCCCATTGATAAATCTGTACTAAAAGCTATTGATTCTTTGTATGATGCTCCTCAAGACTCTGATGATGAGGATGATGATGAAGAGGACTCTGATGATGAGCCTAAGAAAAAGAAAGTCTCCAAGAAAAGAAAGGCTCCTCCACCTCCTACCCTAAATCCAAATCCAGCAAATGACACACCATATTATATACTGCAGAAAATCACACCTTATAAGGGCATGCCAGCATGGATGTGGCTATCCAAGAACCAACAAAAGAAAGAAAGAAAAGCAGGAAGTACTCCCCTCCTCCTCAGAGATATAGAAAGGATCCTCCTCCTCCTCCAGCTGCTGCCTGTGCTTCAAGATCTTCAACTCAGAGGACTAACCAGTATCAAACCTATCAGAGTCATCAGGATAGGTCCTCCTCTTCAGGAAGCAGCCAGAAGAGGCATTACTCATCAGCCAGACAGAAACCACAGCAACATCAACAACAACAACAAATTACTGAACATAAAGTTGAAAGCCCAAAGAGACCTGCCTCCCCTCCTGTACCGTTTGAAGATCCAGAGACAACTACAACTGTAAGGATGGCCAGGTTCCAAGAGTTTGTTGGCCTATCCATGATCAACAAGGAAAAAGCTGAATGAAAGGATCCTTCTCAATATTCAACCATGTCCAAATACAGGAAGGAAGAACTTAAGAGGTTTGCTAAGGCTAACAAATTTTTTAATATTGATGACTATATGAAATTGCATCCTGAAGATGTAGTGCCAAGGGCTACCTCCCTTAATATCATTGGTGCTGCTGACATGACAATCACAAAGACACAAGCAGCTAATCCAAATAGGGAGATCAATTTACCCAGCCAGGTGAAAAAGCTAAAGAGGAGAAACACAAGGAGCCCAAGAAGAAGAAATAAACATTTTGAACTGTTTTTTAGTCTCTCTGTTATTTTAAAACTGCTTATTTATTTCTTGATAAAAAGCTCTCTATATATAAATATCTGCTACATATGTTAAAATTCCTGCCAGATATATTTTCCTTGCTTTGCTATTAATGTAAGTCTGTAATTAGTGACCTTGCCCAAATAGGGGGAGATTGTTGGATCCCTAAATCAGAGTCAACTTTACATGGACCAGCCATCAAAAGACTACATAAGACTCAAGACGTAGAGAAATTTCAAAGACTCAGAAAATTAGTTCGATGTTCGTCGAACTCAAGTCGACGAAAGTCATGCTCAGCTCGACGAACTCAGAGATAATTCTCTGAGCTGAGCTCGATGAACTTGGTTCTAAGGTCGACAATCTCTGGACACTATACTTCAACATTCCAAGTCCAGAATTCTTCTCACTGAACTCCAGTCGACGAAGTTAGAATATCAGCTCGACGAACTTGGATCTTAGGTCGACGATTTCTGGATCATCTACATTAACATTCTAAAGTCCAGAAATATCTAAAATATTCTAAGTCCAGAATCATACTCCAGTCAACGAATTCATATTCTCCGCTCGACGAACTTGGACCACAGCATTGACAAGTTTTATCAAGCAGCAGTTAGCTGAACCTAGTCGACGAAGTCAGAATCTCAGCTCGACGATCTTGATGCACAGAGTTGGCAAGATTTCAGAGAAAGCAGTTATCTGTTCTCAGGTCGACGATCTTGGATCTCAGTTCGACGAACAACTATTATTAGGCCGACGAATGTGATTTCTCTGCTTAACGAACACTGGACCCAGGTCGATGAATTCTGTTCTTCACTCGATGATTTTTCGGTTGTTCCAGACATGGACTCTTCCACTCCTCTATCCCTTAGTTTATTCCAATAATTCCTGATTAATCAATGCTTAACATTCTCTGAATATTATAGTTAGATGCATCATTGATTATGGACTTCATCAGGATTATTGCTTGCCGTTTTTCAATGGGAAGGTTGGGAAAATCAATCAATGCAAATATTCTCCAGGCTGTCAGCATTGAATGAAGGAAGAAATTCAAAATTCAGAAGGAAGATTTCATGGAAAATATAAATAGGATTTTTCCTCTTTCTTCTAGTACAACAAGATAGTGTATAAGGCTTTTCTTCTTCCTTCTCATCTAAACACATAGAACAATATACACAGGGCAATAATACAGTAAAGGTATAAGAAGCACTAGCCCTTGACTAGAGAAATTACATCAAGCTGAAGAAGAAGAAGAAGAACATACATTCAAATCAAGAGTCTTCTTCCTTCTAAATCTAAGGATTCTTCAAAGGACAATAAACACTCTATCTGTCTAGAAGCTCCAGGATACCTGCTGTTCAAGACTGAAACATTGAAGACCTACTCACCCTGCAACAAGGCTCAAATCTTCCTAAGTTCAATATCTCAGGGGTAGCTTTTGCTAACATCATATATCCACTAAAGTCTTCTCAGTTGTATTTTGAGAAAGAGAAGACATAATCACTCTCTCATCCCCCACTGTAAAAAGGGTTCTTTAACTCCCTTCAAAAGTTATTCTTGGTTGCAAGTATCTGATCAAAAGACTTGGGGTTAGTTTTTGAGCACCTGATCAAAAACCTGCTAGTGGATTCTTACCAGGGTGGTAGAATAGTTGATGTACCTAGGTTGGCGACCACTATAAAATTCTTGTGTTCTCTGGTTGCATTTTTTCTTTTATTCTTGATGTGGCTGTGTTATCTAGGTTGTTGTGTTTGTGATATTTGGTTTTGCTGTGCATGTGATAGTGCTAGATTAATTTATCTTAGGTTTGTTTTTATTTACAGCAAAAAAAGTTTTTAAAATTTCAAGATACTCTATTCACCCACCCCCCCCCCCCTCTAGAGTACTTGAGATCTAACCCTTACTTTCAAATCCTCCCTTCTCATAGGTATGACCAGGACTACATGTATGGTCACTATAAGAATGGGAATTCTTCTTGTAAGGATACAAGAGTATCTTCCAATGGAGGAAGAACGGGTAAGGAGTGAGTGTCTTTATGGATCCCCATGATAAAGTACAAATGGCCCATGCTGGACCATTTATATTTGGTGTCTCAGCCCCAACTCACAAGGGTAAGGAGGTGGCCTTCACTCAAGCCCATTCAGCAAGGACTCAGACCAAGGGTCAGTCTACTAGTAAGCCTAACTTGGCTAGTTCTGATGATATAAACAGCATGTCATCTGCAAAGGAGACCGCTGCAAATACCACTCAGGGCAAGCTAAGTAAGCCTATTGGAAGAAGGACGTTCAGTCAAATTCTTGCTGAAAGGAACATGAAGAAAGTTGTTTCTCATCTTCCTTCTGTTCAATCAGCAGTTAACCACACTACAAGACCTGCTCAGAAAAGAAGATATAATATTCATGATTGTTAGTGCTATGGTAAGGTGGGGCATTTTGACCTAGATTGCTGGCACAATCCTTTTGTGTCTAGAGCAAGAGTCATCCTGCCTGTCAGAAATTTTGCAGGTAGTCAAGTCAGATTTCAGGCTAATAGGAACGTTGGAACCAATCCCTATTGCGGTCCTAAGGTAAGGTAATATTGTTTTGCAGGTTAGTCTAAGTGTCCATCTCCCAGGTGGCACCAGGACAGAAGATGTTCCAGAACTTTGACTAGAACAAGGAAGTTATCCTATTAGAAGGATAAGGTGTCCATGTCATTGATCTTTATGGACATGATCTGTGCAAATGCTGATGGGGAGCATGCTCAGTCAAGGTTACTGGACATGCCTGAATCTTACCCAAAGTTCCCCAACACATAATAGATCAGCTTCACTGCTGAGGATCAACTTGTCCCCGTGGACATTGCAGAAGCTGAGAGGGAAACTACCCAAGTGATGGCTACTGCTGGAAGAAGGAAAGTCAATCAGTTTACTAGAACAGCTGGATTATTCCAGCTATTATTGATACAAGTCAGCCCATTTCTATTGTAATAGAAGTGTAAAGAAGGACTTGGTATCAGGATGAAAGGATGATTCATGAGAAGATCATTTAAGGCTCAAGTGATCTTAAAGACCAGCAACTGCAGGAGAACACTCAGCCTCATAACAAGAGAAAGCTGACAGCTGCACTAATGGTATTATCTGCAATCAGCCAGGGGAAGAAGAGAATCACAGTAGACCAGCCTCTTCCCTATCTATTCAAAAACCAAGAAGGGATTGATCATGTGGTGATCAAGAGTGGAGATCAATGTAATGATCAAGATAGTACAAAGATGGTTGAACACTCTTGTACTTCTAATCAGAATGCTGAAGACAAAGGCAAGTCAGATGCTAAAGAAGGGGAGAAGATCTGGCTCAGAAAAAAGAAACTGTGTAAGATGCTAGGGAGTTGTTAAGTATCAACATGGATGGAGCTCGACAAAATCAGAAGATATCGTCGAATAAAGCTCGACGAAAGTTTAAGAAATCGTCAAACGGAGCTCGACGTAATCTAAATAATTCATCGAACTCAAGTTTTCCATACAGAAATTTTATGGCATCAAAACCATAACCTCCAGATAAGTAGAATTTCTTTTATATAGTGATATTCTACTAGTATAATCTAAGTTGCAAGGAATCCTGTCTGTCATAGCATGTCTATGCATATGTAGATTAAGTTTCAATAAGTTAGGGATCATAAAGAAGAACTCAACCCTGAGTTGTCTTGTCTGTCATGTGGCTGACATGGTTATCATGCCACTAGATGTAGTCAAGATTCAACACCATCTAGATTAAGATTGGGTATGTTGAATTTGGTATAGCTTCAGTTGCTCCATGTCATACTTGTGTTGCAGAATTCATTTCTCTTACAGGTGGATAAGTTCTTGATGTGACATCATGGCTATAAAGACCATTAAGTGGTATCAAGACTTAGATGGACTCAAGTGTCCAGCAGAGGGAATGAAAAGGAAGCTCCTGTTGAGGGGAGCAAGCTCAGCACCCTATACAGGTGGAGCAAGCTCAGCACCCTATAAAGGGGGAGCATGTCCAGTAGTTGCTGAAATAGTATCAAGCTCCTATTTGGAAGGAGCAAGCAGCTGCTCAGTAGATCAGTTATCACAACAGCTGATTAGATTATCTCAAGAACAAGGCACAGAAAAAGGGGGAGATTATGAGAAGAGGAACAGCTAGCATCCAGCTCAAGTGGATACCTGGGTCACTTAAGTGCAAAGGGGGCTGCAGTGATGTGGTGTATCAATGAAAACACCACAGGTGGATGCTGATTCTGTAAATATAACATCAGCAAGTGAAACTAAGTGTGCAACAAGCTTAAATGTTGTAGTATTGTGTTGCATCAATGTATTTACACAAAAGGTATAACTCCTAATCAAGTAGACTGATCCTAGGATGATTTCCTTAAAAGTATCAACATAGAACTTTGTCTAGGATCAAGAGATAATCTCTCCCATGATATTTTCTACTCTCTCAATAGATATGCCTATTGAAGAAGATAGAAAGAGGGAGATATGTGTTGAAATACATATGAGGCAGATATAGAAGCAATATTTGACATGACAAGGTCATTATGAGTATGTTCATATTATTGAAAAAGATTCTAGTAGTATAAGAAATGCAATGACTGAACACATGTTAAGTCATGATGGTGTCAGTGCATACATTGAGGCAAGTGCTTCTAGTGGTGCACCACATTTAACTAATAAGTTGTATAAAGGAGTTTAAATATTAAGTGGTATAATGGAGAGCTCATATTACTTGAGCAATTGCTCAAGTAGTATGAGTATGCACATTGAATGAATGTTACATAAGCCAGAATGTATAGCAGATCATAATCTACAGCTGCATGATATTATTCTGACCAATTATGGTAAATGCCTCTTAGTATTGATGGGTGTTCTACCTTCTTCAAATAGGGGGAGATTGTTGGATCCATTCCCCACAATGTTCCCTTAATTGGATTTGAAGAGGCATCTCCATCAACACTAAGAGCATAATTGCAACTGATGTTGTTTAAGAACATCATGTGAAAGATGTTCCATGGAACAAGTCTAGACAGGTTTTCTAAGTGATGTAACAAGTGGTCACAAAGTGAAGTTGCTGGAAAGGCAAGAAGTAGCCTAAGTGGCCAAGAAAGGTAAACTCTTACCTACGTTGTGGGGTGACAAAAATCTGTCTAAGTCTACAGGCATTGAGTGATGAAGACACACTCAACTCCATATAGAAAAAAGGCTATGAGTATAACTCAGTTCAGGAATTCATCAAACTGAGTTCGGAGTACGTCGAGCTAAGCTCAGAGTTTGTGACTCTGATTTCGTCGAACTCAGTTCAGAGAAATCGTCGAACTGAGTTCAGAGATCGTCGAACTGAGCTCACCATTCGTCGAGCTAAGATCACAGCAAAAAGGCGGTGAGTTGAACTCAATCGAACGTCAAAATTCATCGATCTAAGTTCAAATTTCGTCGAAATAAGTTCAGATAATTTGTCAAACTGGGTTCAGCATTCGTCGAGCTCAGCTCAATTTTCCTTAGGATTAGTTCATCGAGCTCAGCTTAAAATTCGTCGGGCTCAGTTTGCATTTTTTCGAGCTCAGCTTACAGATCGTCGAGCTCAGCTCAACACTTATCGAGCTAAAGTCAGAAAAATTGACTAAGTCAAAAAGCGCTGAGAGCTCTGAGAAGATTAGAGTTTGTCGAGCTCAGCCCACAGATCGTCGAACGCAGCTAAAGTTAGAAAACCTGACTAAGGAAAAAAGTGTTGAGACAGTTGAGATAGCTGAGAAGAAAGCACTGAGACCGCTTAGAAGACAGCGTTGAGTCGGCTAAGACAGCTGAGAAGCTCAAGGCAAAATCGCTAAGAGAAATGTTGATCTCAGCAAAACTGCAGAGACAGGAGTTGGTCTCAGCAAAACCGCTGAGACAGGAGTTATTCTCAGCAAAACCACTAAGATAGGAGTTTATCTCAGCAAAACCACTGAGACAGGAGTCGGTCTCAGCATAACTGCTAAGAGAAGTGTTTGTCTCAGCCGAGAACAAGAAAGCGCTTAGATAAGTTAAGCAGAAAATGGTTAAGGCAAAAGCATTGAGTGAAGCTTGCTCACTCAACACTGTCGATGCCTAGTATCTAATTTATATTCTAAGTGTTTTGGTGTTGAGTAAAGGTTACTCACCCAATGCCATGAGACAAAAAATCTGTCTAAGTGTTTTGGCGTTGAGTGATGCTTACTCACTTAATGCATATGCTAATGGTGTTTGATTTTTTGCGAAGTCCACAGCTGATGACGTCAGCAAGTCCACAAGTCAACAAAATTCAAATAAGTGGCGGGATGACTACATTACGCGACAAATGTTGTCGCAGACCTACTGTACGGTAGTTGCCATTAAAGCAAGTTGTTATAGGCCATTAATTATGTGGGGCCCACTACTAAAGAGCCGTTTGGTAAAGAATCAACAAAAGAAAAGAGCCGTACAGAGGAAAATATACTTCAAACTTCGGACTAAAGAAGAGAAAAAATAAAGTTAGTTCTTATTCTTTTCCATTATTGTGGAGCTGAAGAACAGGAAGCTCAAGTCAAGAAGATAGAGAGCAAGTTAGCTGTTGATTAACATCTTCAACAGCAAGATAGGTGTGCCATTCTTACCTGCACCAGCAAGCAAGCTCAGAAGGATTCTCTGAGCAAAAGGTAGTAGCTTGGGACAACCCTTGCGGTAGGTGCTTCACAGTCTTAGCCATCAAACCTAAAGAACATTCACTTGGCGAGCTTTGAAGAAGGAGATAGGACCATGCAGTTGGCTCAGTTCAGGAAGAAGCAGAGAAATAGATCTACATGTTCTTCTAGCACATCTTTATCTCTATTGTTATGAAGAAATGAGTTGAGCTGGGACTCTTCCAGCTCAGGTTGCAGTAAGATTTACTGCAGTAACTTCTCTAGCTCCAGCTGGATAAAATCCCTGAGCTGAGAAGAGAAAGTTAGGTCTTAGAATTTACTTAGTTCAAAAAAAGGTAGACTCGGGAATAAAATTGTTGTAGTCATTAGTTAGACTGAGTTTACCTCAGTCAGGAAGCATAACACTGAGAAACATATCTTGTGTCAAGCATTACCACCAACCCACCTTCATCGTGTAGGATTCAGTTTATCTGAATCTGAGTTGTAGGGCACTTTGTGCCTGAGTGGTAAGTGACTAATTAGTCAATGAGTTGTAGTTGCCCTGCTGGGGTACTAAGGTAAGATCCAAGTACGGATCTGAGTTATAGGGCTTAATTACATGAGGTAGGAGAGTATTTCTCTCTAAGTATAGGGCCTTTGTGCTAGAGATAGGTGACAAGTTTGTCACTGAGTTGTAGGTGCTAAGAGGGGCACTGAGGTAGGTACCTGGAGGGGTACTGAGTTATTGGAGTGATGCAGCACTCTGAGAGTAGGGCCTTGTGCCTGAAGTTATAGGGCTAAAAAGCCTGAGCTATATGCCTTAGAGATAAGGCTAAGGTAGGTGGCTTGCGGGTCACTGAGTGTAGGAGCACTGCAGAGCTCTGAGGTAGGATTCCTTGTGGATCTGAGGTAGGGCTGTCCTCCCAGCCTGTGTGTAGGGCTTAACAGCCTAAGGTAGGTGGTCTGCTGACCACTAAGTGTAGGCCTTTGTGGCTAAGAAGTGAGTCTTGGAGGATACTTGGAGATCATACGGGATCTGTGGTGTAAGCACTTAGGAGCAGTTTTGAGGAGATTATGCCTAGTCCAAAAAGTTAGTTGGATAGGTGCGAGGGAAAGTGGATGTACCCAATTGGGGAACCACTATAAATCTCTGTGTGGTTTTCTGTTGTTGTTTTTCTTTTCTTATTTACAGGTGCTAAGGACAAGCTCTAGATCACCCTAAGCTAAAAGATAAATGAAAACAACAAGACATTTTAAAAAAAAGCAAAAGATACTCTCAAAGAGACAAATAACCTATTCACCCCCCCCCCCCCCCCCCCGCTCTAGGTAATTTAGCTAACCTTGAATTAAAGACATTTACTTGGTGTTGTGGCAAAGTGGGCCTCTTTGTCATAGAATGTTAGCACCACCCATGTGGGTCAAAGGCAAGGCAATGTCTTCCTGATAGGATTCCTATAGGTAGACATATACATTCTTATGCTAACAGGAACCTAGGACCCAAGTCAGCTTGGGTTCCTAAGGTAAAGTAATTTCTATTTTGCAGGATAGTCCAAGTGGCCATGACCATTTATGGTCCTTGGACAGAGATGTACCATAACTAAGTATAGGTACATGGAATGATTAAACTAATCATCTTGCACAAGATGTCAAGAACATGTGCAACTATTGAGGGGGGGCTAGCCAATAAAATCCAGATGAACATCAAAGGCTAAAGATCAGGAGCAAGTATGCTTCTGTGCTCAAAGACTGTGAATCTAGTATCTGCTTCAAGTCTACAGTTCAGAGATAAGCAGAATTCACCTAGCTTCTATTTCTACAAAATAATCGCTCAATTGCTAAAATTATGCATTCTAGAGATAAGGTAGTTAAAATGAAAGTCTGAGAAGATGTGAGATATTGGTCTAAAATCTCCTCTCAATAAATAAGTTGGTGGCTCATATTGTACGACCCCCCTCCTAGATCCCAAAACACGGCACGAAGTGGGTCTTATGAAAGATGAGACTATTCACCTGAATTGTGAGATGACTAGCTGGTTTGATAAAGCAACCAGCACAATCACAGTATAATCTTCAATACTAAGATCAATGGACAAAAGCTTAAAATTCTCTACTACTGTTATGGGGTATGTAAAGATCTTTGTAAGTCAGACTAATAATGTTATCAGGGAAACTGCAGATCATGTAAATAATCATATTATTAATACTATCGGAACATCCATGAAAGAAGCCTACATGATCAAAGATGAAATATAAGCTAACAGTGACAACAAGTTCCAAACATTGTCCAGCGGGATTGAGGCTAACTCCCTTTTGTCGAAGAACAAGCTAATTACAGAAGCCAGAATGTGGGAGGATGGAAATGCTAAGATTGCTAAGCTCATTGTTGAGCATGCATTCAAGGTGCTTCGAGGTTCAAGGATTGCACTGCACCTTCCTATGTTGAACATGAATAGGCCAGAAGATGTTGCTTTCCCTACCTAAGCTAGAGTTGTACATGATGCACAACTTGCATCCAGGAGAAAGAGAGACGGAACTCTGTTAGCTAAAGATTTCATGGTAGGGAGGAGAGCTGAAAATTTAGATTATCCAGACTATAAATATCATAATGGTGCCTCCGAGACAATAATTATCAATGATTTGCTAAACAATGGATACCTGCTTAAGAACATTGACAACATATATTCTTCTGAAGAATAGATCAAGCACTTGGAAAGGAATTCTTTAAGAGAAAGAATCTTCAAGGAGAATTTGGTCAGTAGGAACAAACCTAAAAAATGACTCCTAAATACCTACCAAAACCTTTTCACTACTTCAAGAGGAAGAAGAACAAAGAACAGAGTGCGAAGCTGGTAGGTGCTGCTTAAGATGAAGGCTCTAGCTCTACAAAGAAGAGGAAATCTGAATTGTAGTTGAAACTCAATTAACTAATGTTAAATATTATATGTTAACCTTCATATGTTAGCTCATGATATTAAATCTGAAAACTTTGAACTACTATATACATATTAAGCTATCCTATGATGGTTTAGGTTGTCTCTAGTAGCTGAAAAAAAATGTTATAGCTTATACATATTAGGGATGCTTTTGTGTTGATTAATCATGTTATTAAGTTATGCTTAAAATTGTTAAACATCTAACTAATATGATGTTATCCTTAGAATAGTCAGGTTGTTTAGCTTATGATTAAGTTTGGCTAAACATTTATTTTTCCCAGCAATGTTTTCATAATGTTGTTGAATTAAGTTTTCCAAGTTATCTTGATATGTTTTATGTATTAAAATGCATCTTGATATGTTTTATGTATTAATATGAATCTTGATATGTTTTATGTATTAAAATGCATCTTGGTATGTTTTATGTATTAAAATGCATCTTGATATGTTTTATCTTGATATGTTTTATGTATTAATATGTTAATCAACGAAGGGTTGATCTGGTGTTCGTTGTTGGGGACTTGATTTTTCTGAAAGTCTCTCTGATGTTGGGTGTTAAAAGGTTTGGAAGGAACCATAAGTTAGACCCCCGGTATGTAGGACCCTTTTATATTCTAGAGCGAATCGGAGTGTCTACATCTAGGCTGGAGTTGCCTGCTTCCTTCCCTAGTGTCCATGATGTGTTTCATGTGAGCTAGTTGTGGAAGTGTGTTCATAGTGATCGTCAAGTTCTTTGCTCGGTGCCCCAGATTCAGCACAACTTTATGTACGTGGAAGAACATGTTCGTATTTTGGATTCTCAAGATCGAGTGTTGTGGAGAAAAACCATCCTCAATGTTAAAGTTCTCTGGAAAAATAAAGACATCGAGAGTGCGACGTGGGAATTGGAGTCGGTGATGAGAGAATCTCATCCGCATCTCTTCCCTTAGTTCAGGTATATCTTCAGGTTTTTGGTAGTATTTTGGTTTTTTCGTTTTGATTTGGTCGTAATGTTGTGCTAAGTTTCAGGACGAAACTTCTATTTAGGCGATGTGACTATAATGTCCCTGATTTTCTGATGTTATTATTGATTTGGTGTCGTCATATTTATGACGTTGGGGCGTTACCCCCCTTTTAATGTTTTGTTCATGGCGTTGAACCGTTTGTGCGTTTTTGCATCTGTTGGGTCTGGTTGACCAGATTTTGGGATTTTTATTTGAGTTGAATGTCTTCCTTAATTTAAAGGATGAGGTTTTGAGGCTTTGGATTTGTTCAGTTTTATTTCGATCCGAGCATTTTGGTGTCTCGGCATGTGTTTGGACCCTCGTGGTGATTTTTGCTTGTGTAAGCATTTGTTGTTATGTCTCAAAAATGGTACATCAGATTCTAAGGTTGTCCTCGCACTAAATTCGTAGTGTCACATTTTATCCCGGATGCGAGTCAAATTAGAATTTTTGAAATTACCCTATTTAGTACTCGAGATGGATAGCCTTGTCCTCGAGAGAGATCGTCGTGTACTCGGGAGCTTTGGCCCTTTGTTTCTCGAGAGCCCGGGATCGAGTAACTCTTCTAGTTCTCGAAAGGTCCATTTTTCTTCCTGAGTAATACTCGTTTGTTCTCGGGATGTACCCTATCTTTCTTGAGATCTGCAGTCTTGCTCTCGAGAAGCCCTTTTTAATACTCGTTTGTTCTCGAGATCTGCAGTCTTGCTCTCTAGAAGTTTTGTTGTACTTGAGAACTGCCCATCTAGTTCTCGAGAAGTCTATTTCAGTACTCAAGTGGTCATGCCTTCTACCTGAGTAAAGCTCCCTTCTATTCATCTCGAGTAATCCATACTTCTTCCCGGGAATGCCGGTACAGCCGAACCTTGTTTTCTTCTCTTAAGTGTACTAATCTTTGTATTATAGTCATTATATAAATAAATGTATATATATAACAAACCACTTCTTCCTCCTTAAGTCGATTGAACTTCTGTTAATTTTCCCGAACCAGAGAGGCGTGAGCGAGAGAGAGAACGTCCATTCGTGAATCTTCCGGTTGCCGCCGACGGTGCGTCGGTGCTCGAAATCTTGAACCTCATATATATCTAGAAAGCTCTCAACGAGAGCTATGCCATCATGGTAAAATCTTCTCCATTTCTTGAGTTTTTCTCGTTAGGGTTTTTGGCCCTAACATCTATTTTGGCCATTTTTGTTCAGATTTCGGCTTCCCCCATCTTCCTTAGTCTTGATCTACGTCGTGGTGCGGTTTGGAGGTCTTCTCCGGCAAAATCAAGGGAAGTGATGGTTTTCTCCTTCTCTTCCCCTATTTTGTTTTGCAGAAATTTTTAACTTCTTAATATCTCGACTTTTAATAACTTGTTGAATATAGTGTTGTTTAGATCTCTTGTCTAATTCCATTTATAATTTCCATGTTCTTAATTTTGCTACCTAACCATATAAGTGTTATAAATTTTGATGATGTGGTTAAATTTCACTCTTATTATCGTTCCTCAACTTTCGTGTAAGAACGTGTTAGATCTTATTTAGGATTGTAACTTTTTCCTAAAGGTTGATCAACCATGTCAAATCTAGAATTTGTCTAGTAGAATCTGATGTGTCATTGTTGTCTTGAGATTTAAATCATGTTTTTCGTTGTGGCGATGTCGTGGGGCGAGACAAGCCGTCGGGCCCTGTTTGGGTTGTGGTGTGCCCCTGAGCTCTAAACCCGGATCGTTACAGGGTGTGACTTCCTGAATTTTCTTCGTTGCGGGTGTTATTTGTGGGCGAACCGATCGCCGCAATGTTTGATCCCTCTATTAGTACCTTGTGGGACTCTACCGGGTTTTGAGCATTTGCTGTGTACGGTGGAGTATTCATTCTCCCCCGCAATTATGACAGATTGATATATATATATATCTGAGTGGGGGTGTCCAAATGAGTTGATCACTCTGCCCATTTTGTTTTTGGTGGAGTTGACCACAGGTGGCTAATAGATTTTGCCTTCTTCCCGATGATTTAAAACATGAACTTTTCCCCTTATAGTACTGTGCATTTGGGGTACTCTTGTTGTACAAGACGCTTCACGTAAGTGTTCTCTTTTTTACCTTTGTACCTTACTGTTGTACTTTATTTAAGTATATTTCCTTTGGTCTTGTGTTGGTACCCGATGGCTTTGTTTACTTATGGCTTACCTTCTGCCATCACTTGTACATTCTTGCTGAGGTGTTCTGTCTTTGGAATACCTCAGGTTCAGAGTTGTAGCTGATTGCGGTGCTAGTTTTGGAGTTGTTGAGCAACGGGATTTGGCTGTGGTTTTTGCCTCGTCGTCGTGAGGTAGATTGTTGTTTTAGTGTACTTTACTAGTTCAGACGTACATTATTTTTTTGTGCGTTTGTGTAGGTTGTTGACGCCCACAGGATTGTTGATTTTGGATGTTTGCTAGCTGCTTAGTTTTCTTTCTATGTATTTGGATTACTTGATCTCTGGGATGTTTTATGGTAGGATTGCATGGTAGGAATTTTTCAAGTATAAAAACTATTATTATTATCTCATGCATTGCACGTTTTAAAATATTAAATCACTATATTTAACGACCGTAAAAATCTATTTTTATTGCTATTATAAACTTAGAACATGTATACCTTTAGATGTCCTCTGGGAACCTCTAAACTCATGTAGGATGTCTAACCTTGTAAAAGAAGTATTTTTCCACAGCGTTTAACTACTTTTTCTTCTCGTGGACTAGATGAGCCACTAAGCCGAGGGATATGGCTAACTACTACACTTAAATTGAATTTGCCTCTATATAACTCAAAGATCTTTCTTCATTATCAAGTAGGAGTTTTGCATGAGCGTCCGCAGTTATCCCCTACACACGTGGCATCATGACGTACATTTTCCCTTACTCTGATATTTCTTTTATGGCAGTGAAAAAATGGGTTATGACAGTACTCCAACACCGTCCTGTTGCCCTACCTCAATTGTAAAAACCTTCCCTCCAGCTCATCCCTCACAGACTGAGCTACGAAGTGCTCCAACAGAGCTGCTCTAAACTCTTCCCAAGAAATGTCTGCGCAACAGGAGCACTGTTATGATTCGGGACACGCTGGCGCGAGCACTGTTTGATACAGGTGCATCGCATTCTTTTCTGTCTAGTGCGATTATGACGCGGCTTGGGATACCCAGTCGTGTAAAGACAGATAGCGTCAGAGTAGTGTTGCCGAATGGCTGTTGGATGCTTGCGGATCAAGCTTGCGATGTGGCGGTTCATTTAGGAAGTCGGGATTTTTGTTTAACTGCATTTGTTTTGCCAATATCGGAATTCGACGTGATTTTTGGGATGGATTGGCTTGCGGAGCAGCATGCTATGATTGATTGCCAGTCCAAAGAAATCACGTTGGGCCAGAATACCGAACAGGAGACAAAGTTCGCGGGTATGTGAGGAGTGGGTGGGACATTGATGTCTGCACTCCAGGTAGTCAAGGCTGTTCGGAAGGGTGCGGAGTGTTACTTCGCACTAATTCAGGCTGTTGAGCCTAAGGCCAGTTTGTGCGAGGTTCCGATTGTGGCAGAATATACAGATGTGTTTCCCACTGATCTCCCTGGGCTACCACCCCAGCGGGAGATTGACTTCACGATCGAGTTGGTGCCAGGTGCGAAACCTGTGGCCCGCTCGCCATATCGCGTTGCGCCAAAAGAGATGGCTGAATTGAAGGTTCAACTCCAAGAAATGTTGGAGCAAGGTTATATACGCCCAAGTATGTCACCTTGGAGCGCGCCTGTGCTTTTTGTAAAGAATAAAGACGGTGGGTTGCGGTTGTGTATCGATTACCGTGAACTGAATAAGCTGACTGAGAAGAATAAGTATCTGATACCCCGGATTGATGAGTTGTTCGATCAGCTGGTGGGATCGACCGTCTATTCGAAGTTGGACCTGAAGTCTGGTTACTACCAGTTAAGAATTCGGGAAGGTGACATTCCCAAAACCGCATTTGGAATGCGTTATGGGAACTATGAGTTCACAGTCATGCCCTTTGGACTGTGCAATGCGCCCTCGGTGTTTATGGATTTGATGCACCGTATTTTTCGTGAGTACCTGGATCTGTTTGTGATAGTGTTCATTGATGACATCCTGGTGTACTCGAAGTCCAAAGCTGAACATGAGATTCACTTGCGGTTAGTGTTGAACACGTTGAGGCAAAATCAGCTCTATGTCAAGTTCTCGAAGTGCGAGTTTTGGCTATCGTCAGTGGCATTTTTGGGCCATGTGGTGAGTGGAGCGGGCATTGCAGTGGATCCAGCGAAGATAAGGGCCATACAGGAGTGGCCAATGTTGTCTTCCGTGGCCGAGGTCAGGAGTTTTCTTGGACTTGCAGGCTACTATAGAAGATTTGTGGAAAACTTCTCGCGGATCGCTTTGCCGCTAACCACATTGACGCGAAAAGATCAGAAGTTCGTTTGGATGCCAGAGTGCGCACGAGCTTTTGAAGAGCTGAAGGTTCGGTTGACCACGGCGCCGGTGTTGTCTTCGCCACGTGGAACCGATGGATTTGTGATTTATAGTGATGCCTCAGGGAGCGGCTTAGGCTGCGTTCTTCTGCAGAGCGGAAAGGTTATTGCTTATGGCTCATGCCAGCTGAAGGTGCACGAGCGAAATTATCCCGTCCATGATTTGGAACTAGCGGCAGTGATTTTTGCACTCAAGTTGTGGCGACACTACCTTTATGGAGTGAAGGTGGAGATCTATACCGATCATAAGAGCCTAAAGTATCTTTTGGAGCAGAAAGACTTGAACATGCGACAACGAAGGTGGTTGGAGTTCCTTGGGGACTACACTTTCGAGATTCACTATACGCCCGGGAAGGGGAATGTTGTCGCGGATGCCTTGAGTCGGCGGATTCCGGCTAGAGCGAATTGGTTACAAAGGCATGATAAATGCCTTATCCAGGAGTTGGAGGCGTTAGAGATCTATTGTGTTGACAAGAATTCCACTGCCACTGCATGTTTGAACTGGACCGAGGTGCAATGTGACCTTGCGGATCGAGTTCGACGGGCAACGGAGTTGGATGAAGATCTCTTACGCTATGTGAATGAAGGGCCAGTGGGCAAATTCACCTGGATTGACGGTCTTTTGCGAAAAGAGGGCCGTTTGTGCGTCCTAAATGTGGGGAAGCTGAGGGAAGAACTGATGTATGAAGCGCATTATACAAAGTATTCCATTCACCCCGGGAGCACAAAGATGTTCAATGATATGAAGAAGCTTTTCTGGTGGCCAGGGCTCAAGAAAGATGTTGCCCTTTATGTAGCCAAATGTCAAACATGTGCGATGGTGAAGGCGGAATGCCAAAAGCCGGGCGGTTATTTGAAGTCACTGTCAATCCCAGAGTGGAAATTTATGATATTTCCATGGATTTTGTGCACGGGTTGTCAAGATCGCAGCGAGGAAATGATTTCATTTGGGTCATTGTGGACCGGTTAACGAAAGTAGCACATTTTCTCCCGAACAGACGGGATGATTCAGTTGAAAGTTTGGCAAAGTTGTATATTGACCAGATTGTGCGGCTTCATGGTGTTCCTCGGAGCATCGTAAGTGATCGAGATGGGCGATTCACGTCAAACGATTGGAGGCTAGTTCACCTACTGTTGGGCACGAAGTTGACTTTCAGTACGGCCTTTCATCCCCAAACGGATGGCCAAACTGAACGTACCAACAGAACAATGGAGGACATGCTCCGAATGTGCGCCCTTGACTTCGGAAAGAGATGGGAAGATCATCTCTATATGGTCGAGTTTGCTTATAATAACATCTACCAGGCGAGTATTGGGATGGCACCATATGAAGCTCTATATGGAAGAAAGTGTCGTACTCCCTTGGCTTGGATAGAAGCGGGCGAAGCTCGGGTTGTTAAACCAAATGAGGTTGATGAAGCAAACTCAACTATCCGGACGATTAGAGAGAGATTGCTTATTGCTCAAGATCGACAAGCGAAGTACTACAACGCCAAGCACCGGAACGTGAAATTTACGGTTGGCGATTGGGTCTACTTGAAGATCAAGCCATTCAAAGGTGTCTCCAGGATTCGACGATTGAAAAAGTTGAGTCCAAGATATTTGGGTCCTTTTGAAGTGGTTGAGCGAGTGGGCGAAGCGGCTTATCGGCTAGCTCTGTCGGCAGACTTGGGTGGATTACATGATGTCTTTCACATCTCGGTGCTTCGGAAGGCCGTGAAAGATCCAGCTCAGGTGCTCACGGATGATCGTGTGCCGGTGGAGTATGGGCTAACAACGAAAGTTAGACCCATTCAGATCGAAGATCGAGCCAAGAAACAGTTGCGGAACAAGACAGTCGGCATGGTGAAAGTCCGGTGGGACAATTGTGGCCGTGAAGAACTGTCATGGGAGCGCGAGAAAACCATGCGAGAAGAATTCCCTGAGCTGTTTGTGTAATATAGAAAGAGGATGTTGTAATATAAACTTTTAGATGTTGTCACATTTTTCTTGCTGTTTTCTGTTTCCTTCCTGTGTCTGAATTTCGAGGACGAAATTTCCTGTATGAGGGGAGGATTGTAACAGCCCAAATTTCTGAAACAGGAATTTTTGGGTGACACGGCCTGGGACACGGGCGTGTCCCAGGGCGTGTCAGTTGACACAGCCTGCGACACGGGCGTGTCGCAGGGCGTGTCGAGGATGTGTCGACGATCGGGCTTTGTCTCGACGATTTTTAGCTGGACGATGTGTCGACAGGAGACACACGGCCCAGGACACCGGCGTGTCCAAGGCCGTGTCGCATGCTCGACGAGTTTTGCTCGACGATCGTCGAGTGTCGAGACGTGTGTGTCGAGTGTCGAGATGTTGCACACGGCCTGTGACACGGGCGTGTCACAGGGCGTGTCAAATCGGGACGACGAACTCAGCCCGCCGAAGGATTTCGACAGGGCGTGTCTTTGTGCCGTGTCTGGGCACACGGCCTGGGACACGGGCGTGTCACAGGCCGTGTGAAGTCTCAGGATGATTTGGGATTTTTTTCACCCAGGCACACGGCCACAGACACGGGCGTGTCTGAAGGCGTGTTGGGGACACGGCCCATGACACGGGCGTGTCCAATGGGCGTGTCACTGGTTTGGATAAGTCGGTTGACCACCGCTTGAGGCACACGGCCGTGTCCGAGGCCGTGTCGGGTCAAAATCTGTGTTTTTGGCAGAATCGTGGCCGTCCATTCCTTCAGCTGGGATCCAAGGGCTGAAGCCTCTTCCTCTTTTTCCTAAAGGCCGAAATCAGAGCAAGGATTCTCATTTTCCTTGGCCTTAAGCTTTCTTCAAGTTAAGAGAAAGAGAGAGAGAAAGGAGGAGGAAGAAGGAAAGGGGGCTGCTGGTGGTGGTGCTGCTGGTTACCGACGAGCAATCTGAAGCCAGCGTTGCGGAGGAAACGCTCTTGCGAGTCTTGCAAGCAAGCTTTGAGGTCATGGCACCGAAGCGGTCGTCAAGGGTAACGACTCTTCTTCCTAGCCATGTGAAGGCTTCTTTTTGGCATAGCTTTGTGATTTCCCCCACCAAGAGGTGGCTGATTTTGGAAATCTTGAGGTGGATGCTTGATATCCCCTTTGTTAGCATATAGATACGGAAATGGAGTACGGAATATGCATGCTGTGTGAAGCCCATCTGGACAGGTTGGTCTGGATTGGTGATGTTGCATACGAACGGAAGAAGACTCCGTGATAACGTGTAGTGTATGGAGTCTACGGGTTATACCTGCGAAAAGTAGTAGCAGAAAGTACTGGGGTGGTAGCCCAGGAAAAATAGCCATGTGATGGTTTTGGGTCCAACCTGTGCATGAAGCACAGGAAGTACTGGTGTGACCAGGAAAGGCCCTTTTGTGATGATTGATGTCATAGGGTGTCCACCTGTGAAGCGTGTAACAGGAAGTACTGGTATGATAGCCAGGAAAGACCCCTGACATTTGTGCTTGTGCGGTGTCCACCTGTGAAGATAGTCACAGGAAGTACTGGGAGGCCCAGGAAAGACCCGCGTTGTGCTAAGGAAATGGGTATCGAGATATGCCCAGGCTTGAATGCCAGGAACAGGATTGGTGAGACCGACCCGCGCCTTTGATATAGCCATGAGTACGCTGTACTCGGAGAAGGCAAGGCGATTTGAGCAACGGGGGGTGGAGGATCCGACCTGCGCTATGTCCGTCCGATGTGAGACCAAAGGTGCGGTCTGTTGGAGCGCATAGCAAGAGTCTTCGGCCTGCGCGCCATGACACAACGGGGGGCTACGGGCCATCCCGGTGTCCGAAGACTAACTCCGGCTGCACGCCATGGAGGAAATGCTCAAGAGATTTACCGTTGGGTTGTGACCCTGATGTGCCCTGAGTGCACGGACCGTTGGGCCGGGCGGCGAACGGTTGTGATGGCTTGTGTGCGTGAAAGCACCTTTTGATGATATAGCTTGCCATACTTGTGATTTGCTATGCTTGTAGGGAAGTACCACTGCCCCGAGAGAAGGGGTAGGGTCGTTATAATTTGGTCAGCTGAACGCTGACCGTTGCTCTTGTTTGCCACCGTTGGGTGGATTATCCCTGTACAGGTGCTGGAGAGCCGAGCGGGACGCATAGAGGTTGATGTTCCTGCTGCTGTTGCTGCGACTGCTGCTAGCCCTCGAAGGCTATCTGCGTTTTTGTGCGTTTTCTTTTATTGTGGCCGGCCTGCGCGCCAATTTGTTTAGGCCACTGTTTGATAGCCCTGTAAGGCCATAAGGCCAACGCTTTGTACTTATTGAAAGACATTCCTATATGGTATAAAATGTGGAAGTTTATGTTTGGACATTCATGAGGAGTTCAAGTTGTAGTCTAGGCTTCCGCTAGAATGATTTGTGATAGGTGCGATGCGCTACTCTGGTATCATCCTGTACCTTCACCGCCTGTTTTGTGATATATACTGTGGGGCCCCGGACGGACCTTCTAGAATATATCATATGAACGGATGGGGTTGTTACAAGACTAAACCCCATGTCCATACAAGGACATTTCACACAATGTCCTTCACAATCCCCAAAAGTTCAACCTTAGTGTTTGAACTAGGGTCCTAAGGAAAATCCACCCCTATCCATCTCAAACTCCATGAGGGGGTATTTAAACTAATCTTGGGGATCTGCCCAAGGTCCCAACCCCCTTTGGGTGGGTATTGGCCCATCCATGCCCCAAGCACACTTTGCCCTAATTTGCCTTTAAAGAGCCAAATATTGGTCTCATCAACACATATTCAAATCAAACCCAATTGGGCTAACATTTATTTCAGAGTCATGTCATGACCCCAAGAGACAGCCACCAAACTTTTGGTGGGTTTAGAGGTCATTAGAACCCTTAAATAATTCATACAATATTTATTAAATTTCTACAAAAACTTTCGGAAAATGTTTTCCAAAATTCCTATTTTTTTAGGGCGCTGATATTTGCAGACCCATAATCGATATTTGCAGCCCTTGGATATTTGCAACCCTCAAATCGATATTTGCAGGCCCAATGGATATTTGCAGCCCTTTTTTTAAAAAAATTAAAATTGATTTTCTTTAACTTTTTTCCTCCTACTAATTATTAATATGAAATAAAGCAAAAAATATAATTATATCATTGAAACAAAATCTAAATTTTATCTTTCAAACAATTTTTTGAAAATTAAAAATGACATTTCGAATTGTTTTCAATTCACATTGAAAATCTTGAATTGGTTTTAGTGATACTAGATTGATAAATAATACTTTTGCCCCCTGCAAGACCGCAACTATTTTGAGTTCTCTCTCTCATGCTTGATGTCACCAGTTGAAAACCATCCATCTATATTATATGATACATCGACATATTCATTTATATATTGACATAATTTTTAGTTTATATGCAAAAATATAAGCTGATTGTTAACCGCAACCCGTAATTGGCTAGTCGCACCCCAAAATCTAACAATTATTTGCGATTTTTCAAAATAAGCCTTGTACATGCAATTTCAGGAAAAGTGTTCAACACGAAAGTTGTAGATATCGACGAGATCTACAACTTTCGTGTTGAACACTTTTCCTGAAATTGCATGTACAAGACGTATTTCAAAATGGCGCAAAACCTGAGCATATTTCCAAAATACGTCGTGTACATGTATTTTTAGGAAAAGTGATCAACACGAAAGTTGTAGATCTCATCAATATCTACAACTTTCGTGTTGAACACTTTTCCTGATATTGCATGTACAAGACGTATTTAAAAAATGCGCGAAAATTTGGAAAATTTTGGGGTGCGACTAACAAAATAACGGGTTGCGGTTAACAATCACCAAATATAATTGAAAAAGGAATAAAAATGAGAGGATTTAATCAATTTTTAATACATATAAGAGTGAAATATTAATTTATTTTATATTTATGTTAATATGTATATGTATATAATATATTTTAAAAATAAAACAGAAAAGCCAATTGGCTTGGTGGTTCAACACTATGACAGCTTTCTAGATGGCAGGGGTTCGAATCCTCACACCCTCAACATTTTGGATATTAAATTATTCTCTTTGGCCCGCCCGATTTGGTAAACCCGAGCCCGGTTCCCTGCTCACCGGCCCGCCCACCCGATTTTCTGGTTCTTGGGCGGTCCTTTGTTCTACCCGGTCACTAGCCTTGACCGGACCGGGCGGTGGTCCAACCAGCGGCCCGACCGGTTGGACCGGTCCGAGCTTTGTAGAGGAGAAATCATAAGATGGGGCTGCAATTAGGATCTTTTATTTATGTTATAAATTAGGTGGATTTTTAAAAAATGGGCCTGCAAATACCCTTTTAAGGCCTGCAAATATCAGCGCTCTTTTTTTATATGTTATAGATACAGATAGTAGTGACCCCTATTCAAAATCACAGGTCATTTGGATGAATGGTGTGCTGGGGGAACTCATTCTAAATTCTGGCTAGCCCTATGTATAGGTTGCACCATTTTGAGTGTTGTGGTCAGAACACTGAACCAAATTGGTTGAAACCAATTTTAAAATAAACTTGACTTCAATGACTACAACTTTCATGTTGACCATTTTCACCTTAGGTTTATCTAAGTATTTTTAGTATTTAATTCTAGCTACTGTAAAATATATATATATTAATAATTATCATCCAGCACGAATCTTAACGCAGATTCGACGGAATCCGTTCGCCTTTCCCAACACCTCTACCCGGCCGGCCACCGCCCAGATTAGCCCATCCTGGGCTGTTTTGGGAGGTGATTTCCCGGCCACCCGCACCTCTTCCCGGCCGGCCACCGCCACCACCACCTTTGTTGAAGTGGTGGCTGGCGAATCGTGGTGGTTGGCCAGCCGGTGGTGGTCGTAATCATGCTTTGTGCATGAAAAAAAAGCTTAAAAAATTGAGGCCTTCGGCCATGCCGATCTTGGGCCAATTGGCCTCAATTCCAGCCGTCGTCGAGTGTAGATCTATCCACTAGAAGAGAGGAGAGGGACATGACCTTAGTGGAGGACTGGATTCTAGCCGATCGCCGGGTTGCCATGGACGGTGGTGTCGCCGTCGGGTGCTCTGCAACTACACTACAGAGTGGCTCAATTCCTTCAGTTAAGTGGTTGGAAAGACTCCTTGCAGTCCACTGATGGTGTTTAAAATCACAGTTGGGGAGGGGAAAGGCCAAGGCATCAATGGCCATTGAAAGCTCATTTCGGCCATGGCAATTCTCCTCCCCTAGTCACTGCCATGGCTGGGAAAACTCTTGGCCTTCTCCTAATTGACAAGGGGAGATAATTCCAGCAAGTAGAGACGGGGTCTTGACCTTCCAAGCAATGAATAGCCCTATCTCTCATTTCTCTCTCCTACATTAAAGAACAAATGGAGCTTTTCTCTCTCCTAGTCACCATGACCAAAATTGGTGATTATTTCAGCATAAAGGCAACCCATTAACCCATATTATTTATAAAAATAAGGTTAGCCTAAGGGGGATTGGGCTTGAGCTTGCGTTAGCCCATTTGAGCTAGTTTGACTTTAAATTAGGATATAGTTGACCTTGGTCAAATTGACCTTTTGAGTTGACCTCAATGGATCTTTGGTGACCCATTGTCCTCCCCTAAGGTCTAGGAAGACTTGGGTATGGTTGGCTGGCAACTTAAAGGCCACTTGTCCCTTAGTTATGGCACTTTGAGCATTTTGGGGCTTAGGGTTGACTTTGGTCAACTTGACCATTTTAGTTGACCCCAATGGGTCCTTGGTGACCCAATAAACCTTCTAAAGGGCTAGGAATGTTATGGTGGGGTCAAGGAGTCAAGGTGAGGCACTAATGTCAAACCCTAGATAATTCGAAAGTGTTATTTGCAGATCATGGTGATCACACCATCATTCCTAGGTATACTTGGTCTCCTTGGGATTCCTAGGGTTTTGTCATGACCTTGTCATGACAAAACCATTCTTAGGGATCTAGTTGTTTGAGGGATGTTACATGTTGCATGTCCGCCATCTTTGCATGGAATTTTTTTATTCGCGAGCCTTAGCAAAAGTCTATCCGCAACTTTTGGTATTTTCCTCTTAAACTTTCGCGCCCTTTACAAAGTTCCAGCATATTTTAGAAATAAGAGGAATACCATATTTATAGGAGTGTAGAGCCAATACATGGTAGTCATGTGACCACCTTTTCACACCTCTTAAATGTTCCGTTTCAGATTACCTCTTGTGCTTTCTCTTTCTTTCGAATAGAATTTCTAAACACAGTTGTGTATAGAAAAAATTATGCACAATACTTAAGATGCTGACACATGGCAGACTCACTCAAAAATCGCGGAAATCAGATTTCTATACACTGGTGTGTCTAGAAAAAGTTATCCACAATGCTTAGGATGCTGACACATGGCGGACCCACTCCAAAATCGCCGAAATCACCATATTTCCTAAATCCAGAAATCCCGAAGGGCCCAGTCTTTTGCAAGTTTTCATGGGAAGGTTTTCATTTTGACCCAAAATGAAAAATCATGAGTTTTTGTTTTGGGGTAAAACGAAAACATATGTTCGTTTGGAGAATGTTTTTCATGTTCGTTTTAGACCAAAACAAAAACTGATGTTCGTTTGTAACATTCACGGGGCGGGAGCACTGCTTATTTCACCTTGCATTTTTTGGGGTCAAAGTCAATGTCAATTAAGTCCACGGGCATCTTCCTCCTCATGTAGCTCCTGTATGCAACTACATCTGCCCTAGAGAAAGGAGATAAGGATGTTGCCAATGGTCGGATTGAACTGTAAGCAACTAAACATTCTGTATGGCTGCTAAGGCAACGACGTCTTCTTCCTCTGCTCCTCCGCCGCCGCTCTGTTCACAGTGTAATGAATCTCGTGGGACGAAGTGTCGGTGATGACGCCTCTCCTTGCCGATCCTCCCCATGCTCTTTCCGATGAACTAAAGCTCTGACACCTTGATTCCTCTTCCGCTTTCTTTCTTCCTGTTAATGATGAAGACGAGAGCGAAGTAAAGGAGGATAGCACGGCGTACTATCTCCTCCTCCTCCAACAACTTGACCTGGAGAATATTGTCAGTCTATTCTCCTCCTCCTCCTCCTCGTTTCCTCCAAGATACGGTCCTCGAGCTGGGCAGCCGCCGATGACGACAACGCTGACCCCTCCTTGCGAAAAATCGCCGGGGAAGAAGGGAAGAAGAGATTAGTATATTCTCAAAACACAGCAAAATGCACCTCTTGAGGTGTGTTTTGGAGTCAGGCAAATTTAGAAGAAATGAAAACACCGCGTTTTCATCTCAAAACAAAAACGATGCAAAACATAGCCAAACGAACGCCTACATTTGGTCCGCAAAAACTCAAAACGAAAATGCTGTGTGAAAACGGTTCAAACGAACTGGCCCTAATGCATGTTCATAGAGACAGCCGGCTAGCCCCTCCTCTTTCTCGCCCTCTCCTTCTCCTTCCTCTTCCGTCGGCGCTCCGACCCTTCCGCCGCCGGCTCTCTCGTCATGAAGAGACACTGCTTCTCCTCCGCCGTCATCGGCCTCCTCACAGACCTCAACGACTACCTCTACACGTACGGTCTCCATTTCCTGTCGGTGTCCACGTCGTCCGTACTAATTGCGACGCAGCTCTCCTTCACGGCCCTGTTCACGCTCTGCCCAAGCTATTTCGAATGATGGTGGAATTCGGCCCCTTAACTCCCGGTCAGGTGGAATCCCATTCTGTCGTCTCTGCTCAAGCTATTTCGAATGATGAAGTGAAATCTCCTTAACTCTCGGTCAGGTAAAATAATGTTAAAAATTTTCCCAAGACTCCCACATCAATACCTATATTAATTAATAATTATAATAACATTATTTTATTATATATTCATATGTGTGTAAGACCCCATTTTTTTTTTTTAAAAAAACACAGGGTCTTATGCCCAGAACCGCCGCTTTGCGGTGACACCTTCTCGCCCGGAAGCTTCATCACCACAAAACGCCGTTTCTGCCGGCCAATTCGATCGCAGCATAGTAACAAAATTAGAGTAATAACATGCGAAGCAAAACTCTAAGTAAAAGTCCACAGAAATATCACATCAAGTAAAATATCTCCACGATGGGAGAGTCCACAAAACCAAGCACTGTAAATAAGGGCTTATGCCCGATACAACAATTCCTCACCACAAGATCTCTCATGTGGAAATAAAATAAACACTACTAGAGTAAGGGCCTCACGGTCCCAGCTGTCTGAACTCCTGTGCTAGACTGCCCTATCTCCAAGCGTGTCGACCTCTGGGGCTGCTCCTCCAATCTGGGCTCCGCGATCCCCTAAATGATGTGGTTCGAAAACCGTTAGTCTAAAAGACTAAGTCCTATCATCCCCCACCCCTTCCCCCATGGCTCCTAGGCACCGAGCGGAGAGGAAGAAAGGGAGGACTTGAAAGTGGAGAGTATATCAAATGCAGGTGACGGTGGACCTAAAACTAGCAATTTATATAGTAACTAAACATATTTGTAAACAAGTAAAGTAAAGTAACCTTAACCTATATGGGTACATATAAGCAAGGGGTCTTTTGCAAGGCTCCCATCGTAAAAAGAGTCCCATACCAATTTATACGTTGGGGTGTCGGTTATTAACAGCAATATATATATGTAAAGAAAATTAACCTTAATTTATAAACTTGCCCACACAAGCTTATAGACCAAGGGGTCGTTTTGCAGGGCCTAATGTATAAGTGTCCCATACCACTTATATTTTAGGTGTCAAAGTGTTAAATGAATCGCTTATGCTATGACATGCAAGTGGGTATGATGGATCAAGCAAGTGCAACACACACACCCGACTCTGTGCACACAGACCTTTAGTTCCCCCTTTCTGGAGCCTCACCTCCCAGGATACCTCCGTAGTGGCAGACGGAAGCGGTGGGTTGGGCCTCGCCCACCTCTAAACCAGTATAGCACTACTGGTCAGACCTATCGTACGCCTCAACGCTGGTGCACTAAGCGGACTCCTGCGTACTCTTGCCGGCTGGCGCACCGGACTTCTGTTGGCGAAGTGCTATCACAACACTTGCCGAGTCAACGTATTGGTGTCTGTGCTAAGATCCTCCAATACCGAAGACCCACCACCTTAATTTCATTCCTTTTATGCACATGCAAATTTACGTACCAACACCGAGCCAAAGCTCACCGGGCCATCCTGCCCTCTTACCACAACGACCGAGCCTACTGCTTGATCATCTAGCCAAAATTACTTCCCGTAACCTCGGGGTGTGTGAGAGTGAAGCCCTAATTATTCTAGTTACTCTTGAAGTTTAATTATTCCTATGAGTTGCGTTAGCCCAGGACTGCCTAAGGTATTCCCCGTGAAGGGCTCTCGAAGGCACTAGGAACTACGATGGGATTATGCCCAAAGCTCCCTTTCGCAAGGCACTTATTATTATTGGTTACTACACAAATCTCTCAATCCCTTAGGGTTATAATTGAATTCTAACCCAAGTGTATATGACTCCTTCTTTTCAACGAGGATGAGTGATCCTTTGTCGATCCCGAACCCCACACAACTCTAACCAACCTCCACTACTCATCTACACTTCTGATGACAAACCTAATTCACCTACCAGACTAATGCCCCATTATTCCAACTTCCTAAACTCATTGTGCACTTTAATTTGATTTCTGCTGTTTTTACTAATTGCAGACCTCCCTAAGCTAATATGATGTACTCAATAGGTGATACTCTAAATTCTCCTCCAATAACTCTACAAATTTTTACCAGAGGTCTATTATGATAAATATAGTCTAAATTCAGAAAATCATATTTTTCCCAATTAATCTACTATTTATTGAATTTTCCTCAAAAACTAGGCCATAGTCAATTAGAACATGAACCATAAGATTTTCTCAGGTAATGGCCTCCTAAAATTTTTATTCACTAAACCACAGAGAAATATTATTGGTTGCCAATTTTCATAATTTTCCAGATAGTTCTTGACCTCTAAAGGATTTATTAAAAATAATTCCTAAGATCAAATATAATGAAGGAAGTGCCACAAATATGTCTCCAATAATTATGTAAAAATTACTAGGGTTTCATAAGGAACTAGAAACATCATGATGAAGAAATTAAAATTTTTTAGACCATTTAAATGTCATTATTAAATTTACCAAAGTTCCATAGAATTGAATAATTAAAGAAGCAACTACTAAATATCTTTCTTCAAAAATTTCATAAAACTTTACAGAGATGGGTACCATGATTACAAGCCCCTTTGCTAAGTTTCATCAGATTTAATCAAGTATACCTTTCTCCAAAAATTCCTAAGTGAAAATTGCAAAACATGACTTTGTGAATAAAGTACCAAACATATTCATCCAAAATTTATTATAAAATTTCCAGAGATATATATACCCTAAACAACTACCCATTCAAAAACTCAGCCCTTTTTAGAAAGTTTTGGTATTAGATCTTATGATTTCAAAGCTAGTGCCCTAAACTAGGGTTATAGATTTAAGGGGTTTAAATTCTTCCAAATGCCCTAAAATTTTAACCACAGGACCATAGTAACCCTATGGACAGCATTCCCAAGTTTCAAGTCCATCCAAGGTCTTTTGACCCCAAATTCTTCAAACCCTAGAAATTTACCCTAAAGGGCCTACCTTAAAATTCTAGGGCTACCCTAGTCCAAACCACTCCAAACTTCATAAGTGAGTGTAAAAAGTCAAATTATATCAGTGGCCAAAATTTCAGCCTCTGATGAGGGAATTTGGCCACTCAACCATCAAATAGTGGCTTTTGACCAAAATACCCTTATAAGGTCATATATAGGGTGGGTAAATTACCTATCCTAAACATCTCCAAATGAGCTAAAGTTTTAACCCTATACCTATCATGACATCTAAGACCACCCACCAAAATTTGGGGGAGTTGTAAATTAATTAGGTCACATAATTAAATTAATCATGATTTATTAAATTTTTCTAAAAAACTATAGAAACATATTCTCCAAAAATTCTAAATTTTGGACAGGTTCTAGATATGACTAAGACTTTCTCACTGCCCAAATTTCAACTTGTTTGGACAAGGAATGAAGTGTGGGCACCAAAAATAATTTCTGTTTAGGCCTAGGTATAGGTCCTACCAAAAAGGGGTACCCTGGTCTAACCAGTGGCCCAAAAGGGTCCAAGCAATTTTTGCTATAAACTAGACACCCGAAGCTACAATTTTCATGTTGGGCAGATTTCCATTCAGGGTCCCTAAGTATTTTTAAAAATTAAATACATTAAATACATCTAATGTGACAGAAATGAAATGATATTTATTTAAATCCTAAAGTATCTGATTTGATGCCGCGCGAATCTTGGCGCAGATCGACGGCGCTGGGTTATCGTCCTCGATGAGCCAACGGCCAGGATTGCTTCTTCCTGTGCCGACTTCAAGCGTCTGCCGCCGGCCACCCAGTCCCTTCCCCGGTCGGCCACCGCCACCATCACCTCCGTTGAGGTGGTGGCTATCGCCAGACGGCGGCACAGCCACCGGAGGGGCGGATTCCGGCGATCCAACCAATAAAATTTTCGGCCGAAAGCCATGAATTTTGCGAATTGGATCGGGCTCAATTGTGCCCGAACCTTGACCCTAATGAAACCTAAGATCTACCCATGAGAAAAGAGGAGGAGGAGGACCTTGTTGGCGGCCTGGAGACGAGCGGATCTGCGGGTTGACATGGTGGTGGCGCCGCCGATCGGAATTCTGCAATCTCCCAGTAAACTCGCCGGATTTCTTCAGTTAAGGATTGGGAAATTCTTCTCCAAGCTCACTGATGATGTTTAAAACATCAGAGGGGGAGAAGGATGGAAGAAACTGCCATGGCCATCATGGCCATTAAAGGCTTGTTTCGGCCATGATGGTGGAGGCTGTAACAGCCCCTTGACAGCCAGGAAAACGGCTGGAAACTCCTCCCCTTCACTGGAGGAGATGAATGTTGCCATCAATGGGGACCATTGGCCTTTCCTTGGCCAATCTCCTCCTTCAACTCTCTTTCCCCTTTTCTCTCTCCTCCATTAGTATGGAATGAAGCTTTCTCTCTCTTTCCTAGTCACCAAAGCTGACCATGCTGACTCCCCAGCCTATTGGCAGCCCTTTCCACCCATAATATTTCATTATATTGTGGTTAACTTAAAAGGAAAAAGGGGTTGAGCTTGGGTTGACCCCCCCCCCCCCTTTGCTAGGTTAATAATGTTGTGATGGGGTCATGGAGTCATGGTGAAGCCCTAATGTCCTTCTAAATTATTGTTTTGAATTTTACTATTTGCAGACCATGGTAGCTTTCATCCTCCTACCTAGGCCCACTTGGTCCCCAAGGTCTTCCTAGGGTTGGTCTTGACCTAGCCTTGCCCAAAATCACCCTTAGGGGGGTCTAGTTGAAATTGGGATGTTACAAATCCAACAAGTCAAAAAAAGGATTTCGTCCTCGAAATCACGATCTCGCCTACGGTAATCTTCTTACCGAAGAAAATGAACTTATAGTTGTTATTAAATAGGAAGATTAACCCCTACTCCTACTAAAGTAGTCTTACCTGTTAAAGTCAAGTAATTAATTTAAACTTCTTGAGTGGTTGAGAGGTATACCTGACCAAACAGCTCTGGATATTTCTGTTGCATCAGATCCCGCGGCTCCCAAGTATGCTCCTCTTGGCTGTGGTTCCTCCACAGAACCTTGACTAAGGGAATCTTTTTGCGTCGCAGGATCCGTACTCCTTTATCATCGATCCGCACCGGCTCCAAGTGAACAGATCGGTCCGAAGCTACCGGCCCTTCGGTGGTCGTAATCCGCTGCTCCGGGCGTAGTAGAGCCCTTCTCAGCGAGGATATGTGGAAAACATCATGCAGAGCTGCCAGCTCTGGTGGCAACTCCAGCCTGTAAGCCAGGACCCCTATCCGCTCCAGGATCCTGTAAGGGCCCATATATCTGGGGCTGAGCTTCTTCCTTCGGCCACGCATCCGAGAAACTCCATGCATAGGCCGGATCTTCAAAAACACTCGGTCCCCGACCTGAAATTCCACCTGACGATGGCGGGCATCATAATACTTGGCCTGCCTGCTCTGTGCCTCTAACATCCTGTCCCTGATCAACCTCACCTGAGCCTCGGTGTCTTCAACAAAATCCGATCCCAAAGCCTTCGGGTCCTCGTCCTGAATCCAAGAGAGTGGGGTTCTGCATTTCCGTCCATATAGAGCCTCGTAGGGGGCCATGCCTATGCTGGCCTGATGACTGTTGTTGTACGAGAATTCCACCATCGGTAACATCTTTTCCCAAGGTTCTCCTCGGTCTAGGATGCATAGACGTAGCAGGTCTTCCAGTGTCCGATTTGTGCGCTCTGTCTGCCCGTCCGTCTGAGGGTGGAAGGTGGTGCTAAAAGTCAGTCGAGTGCCCAAGTATGCCTGAACCGACCGCCATTCCATGGATGTAAACCGACCGTCCCGATCTGACACGATCGTCCTGGGTACTCCATGATAGCGAATGTACTGCTCCACAAACTTCCGAACCAGAACCCCCACTGAATCGTCCTTCCTGACTGGTATAAATCTAGCCACCTTCGTCAATCGATCTACGATGACCCAAATCGAATCATTTCCCGTTCGTGATCGGGGGAGACCATGAATAAAATCCATCGCAATATCCTCAAACTTCCGCTCTGGCACTGGAAGAGGTTGCAACAATCCCGCGGGGTTTCTGCATTCCGCCTTCACCAACTGGCAGGCTTCGCAATGGGTCACGAAGTGTGTAATATCCCTCTTCATTCCTGGCCAGAACATCATCCTCTTCAGATCGGCCATCATCTTGGTGATTCCCGGGTGTATCGAATACCTACTACAATGCGCTTCCGCCATGATATCCTCTCGGATCTGACCTCCTGTGGGTATATAAATCCTTCCTCTGAAGTACAATAGCCCATCCTTCAAGGAATAATCCCCCGTCGAACCCTCCTCCAAGGTTCGAAATATCGGTTCCGCCCGAGGGTCTGTCTTCTGCCCTTCCCTGATGCGGTCCCGGATATCATCAATAGCGATCATCGACGCCAGATACTCCATGTATAATTCTGGATCGTTCTCGGATACTAGGGATATCTGCATGTCCCCGAAAGACCGGACCAGCTCCATAGACATAAGCTGAGGTCCCTTCCCTGCAGCATCTCCTCTCCGGCTCAACGCATCCGCCACCACGTTCGCCTTCCCAGGGTGGTAGTGCATAGTATACTCATAATCTGTCAGGAACTCCACCCAACACCTTTGTCTGATGTTGAGGTCTTTTTGCGTGTCCACGTATCTCAGGTTCTGGTGGTCGGAGAAGATGTCGCAATGAACCCCGTACAGATAGTGCCGCCAAATCTTCAAGGCGAAGATTACCGCGCCCATCTCCAGATCGTGGACCGGGTAATTTTTCTCGTGAATCTTCAACTGTCGAGAGGCATAAGCTATCACATGCCCGTTCTGCATCAGAACGGCACCCATCCCTTGGTAGGAGGCGTCGGTATACACCTAGAATCCCTCCCTTCCTGACGGAATAGCGAGGATGGGAGCCGAAGTTAGCCGACTCTTCAGCTCCACGAAGGCTGCCTCGCACTGTGGTGTCCAAATAAAAGGGGATTCCTTCTTCGTCAGAGTCGTAAGAGGGAGCGCGATCCGGGAGAATCCCTCTACAAACTTCCGGTAGTACCCTGCAAGTCCCAAGAAGCTCCGTACATCTGTCGCCGTCTTCAATGGTGGCCAATCCTGAACGGCCCGAATCTTGGCCGGGTCTAACGCCAACCCAGCCCCACTAACGATATGGCCCAAGAAGGCCACCTCCTTTAGCCAAAACTGGCATTTGCTGAATTTTGCGTACAGCTGATGCTCCCGTAACCTTCCCAATGTCAAGGCCAGGTGTCGTGCGTGCTCCCCTTCCGTCTTTGAGTAGACAAGGATGTCGTCAATAAAGATGATGACGAATACATCCAAATATTCCTTGAACACCCTGTTCATAAGGCTCGTAAATGCTGATGGTGCATTCGTGAGCCCGAACGGCATCACTGTGAACTCGAACAGTCCGTATCGGCTACTGAAAGCGGTCTTCGGAATGTCCTCTTCTCGGATCCGCAGCTGATAATAACCTGACCTTAATTCAAGTTTCGAGAAGAAATGTGCTCCCTCCAGCTGGTTGAACAACTCATCGATTCGTGGGAGTGGGTAGGTATTCCGAACCGTGAGTCTATTCAGCGCTCGATAGTCTATGCACAGGCGGAGACTTCCGTCCTTCTTCTTGACAAACAGCACCGGGGCTCCCCACGGTGAAGAACTTGGCCGGACGAACCCTGCCTCTACAAGTTCCTGCAGCTGACTCCGGAACTCTGCCAACTCCTTCGGGGCCATCCGGTAAGGGGCCCTAGATGCCGGCCTGGCTCCGGGCACTAACTCTATCTGAAAATCTTGCTCTCGACACGGAGGTAGTCCTGGCAATTTCTCTGGGAAGACGTCGACGAAGTCCCGCACCACTGGGATGTCTGTCATGGCCCCCTTGGCCTCCTCTATCTCAAACAGAATCTGGTAGACCTCTTCCCCCTGTAGATGGGCCTTAACGGCCTGTACTGAAGATAAAAGCACACAAGAGGCGGATCTTATACCTTCGATGACAATAAACGAGTCTCCATGCCTCACTGTGATCTTCTTCGCTTGGCAATCAATCTGGGCATGGTTCCAGTGCAACCATGTCATGCCCAGGATCAACTCGAAGACTGGCATTCTAAGAATCGTTGCCGCCACTTCGAATGGCTTCCCGCCAATCTCCGCCTCCATGTTGCAGTGGGCAGAGGTGAATAGCTCCGATCCATCAGGTAAACGCACCCTCCTCGTCAGGCCTGTGAACCGTTCTACGCCTTCTAGCCCTTCCACGAAAGCCTCTGATACGAACGAGTGCGAAGCACCCGTGTCGAACAATGTGTAGGCGGGTTTGCCGCTGACGAAGACTATACCTGGATCGGTTAAATGTCTTAGGATTCTGTAACTAGTTTCTTCCTATTTAATCATTTTTTTTGAGAAGTTCCTAAAAAAAATTGACAGCAGAGATAACGAAATTTTTATTTAAATAATTTAAAAACTCTTGTCATACATGTTATGACTTGCTCCGGGTTTCGAGGCTGTGCCAGATCCAAGACATACACCTGCTCCCTTTCCGGTCTACGATCGCCACCTGGGTATCCACGTCCTCGGCCACGACCCCGGCCTCCGAAGTATGGCGCTGGTGGGGGTGCCCTCCCCATGGGACAGTTCCTCCTAATGTGCCCCACCTAGTGACAATCGAAGCACACTGGCGGTTGATACGCCATTCCCCCGGGTCTCTGTTCGTCCCGCCTCTGAACTGGTGGTGGAGCCATCAACACTGGTCTTCCTATCTCCTGTCTCGCCTCTTGATGAGGCTGGTCTTCTACCCTTCTTCCATCTGTGATGCGGCCCCGCCGCTGATCATTTCGGGCTCCCCGGCTCTGGTCTTCATTTGGCTGCTTCCGGCCCCGAGTAGTAAGCCAATCCGCCTCGATTCTTTTCGCCATCTCCAAAATCCGGGAGATGGGCCCGTCAGATACAAATAGTAAGGTCTCCCTCAGCTCCTCCCGTAGGCCCTTGTAGAACCTTTTCGTATACCCAGCTTCGTCCAACTGATATGAGTCTGCAAACCGGGCTAAATGATCAAACTCTCGGTGGTACTCCACCACCGTCTTGCTCCCTTGCCTCAACTGCAAAAACCTGTCCTCCAGCTCATCTCTGGCTGATTGCGGAACAAAGTGCTCCAATAGCGCGCCCTTGAATTCCTCCCAAGCTATCTCCGCAGCCGTCCTGTCAGCAAAAATCGTATCCAGGGAAGTCTTCCACCACCTCTTAGCCTGAGATTCCAAGCAAGACACGACCAAGGGCACCCTTTCCTCCCACGGGCACTTGATCCCAGTCAACATCTCGTACATGATATCTAGCAACTCCTTTGTCCGGACGGCAGACTCAGTCCCACAGTAGGATGGGGGAGCGAGTCCTCGAAAGATACTCAGCCAGTTGGCCCCCGGGTTTGGCTGCGGAGCCAGAACCTGTTGAGCCCTGAAAGCATCCAAAATGGCTGTCAACGTCTGTCCCACCTCCGACTGTAGGAAAGGAGTAGGGACCGGGGGAGGTGGTGCAACGTCCGGAGTCCGCTGGGCCCCGCCTTGTGGTGTGGGCTGAGCTGGAGGCTGCGAAACAAACTATATTAGTGGGTAATCAGCTCAAATATATGCAAAGTGGACTATTTTACAAGTGATTCCTCCTTAGGGTCTCACCACTGCTTCCGCTGCTAGTTTGTCCGCAAACTAAGCTCGCGCGGGGGTGGACCAGGGGTTGTGGACTGTTACCTTTCGATCGGGGTTTCCGCTTTGATACCATTTGTAAGACCCCATTTTTTTTTTTAAAAAAACACAGGGTCTTATGCCCAGAACCGCCGCTTTGCGGTGACACCTTCTCGCCCAGAAGCGTCATCACCACAAAACGCCGTTTCTGCCGGCCAATTCGATCGCAGCATAGTAACAAAATTAGAGTAATAACATGCGAAGCAAAACTCTAAGTAAAAGTCCATAGAAATATCACATCAAGTAAAATATCTCCACGATGGGAGAGTCCACAAAACCAAGCACTGTAAATAAGGGCTTATGCCCGATACAACAATTCCTCACCACAAGATCTCTCATGTGGAAATAAAATAAACACTACTAGAGTAAGGGCCTCACGGTCCCAGCTGTCTGAACTCCTGTGCTAGACTGCCCTATCTCCAAGCGTGTCGACCTCTGGGGCTGCTCCTCCAATCTGGGCTCCGCGATCCCCTAAATGATGTGGTTCGAAAACCGTTAGTCTAAAAGACTAAGTCCTATCATCCCCCACCCCTTCCCCCATGGCTCCTAGGCACCGAGCGGAGAGGAAGAAAGGGAGGACTTGAAAGTGGAGAGTATATCAAATGCAGGTGACGGTGGACCTAAAACTAGCAATTTATATAGTAACTAAACATATTTGTAAACAAGTAAAGTAAAGTAACCTTAACTTATATGGGTACATATAAGCAAGGGGTCTTTTGCAAGGCTCCCATCGTATAAAGAGTCTCATACCAATTTATACGTTGGGGTGTCGGTTATTAACAGCAATATATATATGTAAAGAAAATTAACCTTAATTTATAAACTTGCCCACACAAGCTTATAGACCAAGGGGTCGTTTTGCAGGGCCTAATGTATAAGTGTCCCATACCACTTATATTTTAGGTGTCAAAGTGTTAAATGAATCGCTTATGCTATGACATGCAAGTGGGTATGATGGATCAAGCAAGTGCAACACACACACCCGACTCTGTGCACACAGACCTTTAGTTCCCCCTTTCTGGAGCCTCACCTCCCAGGATACCTCCGTAGTGGCAGACGGAAGCGGTGGGTTGGGCCTCGCCCACCTCTAAACCAGTATAGCACTACTGGTCAGACCTATCGTACGCCTCAACGCTGGTGCACTAAGCGGACTCCTGCGTACTCTTGCCGGCTGGCGCACCGGACTTCTGTTGGCGAAGTGCTATTACAACACTTGCCGAGTCAACGTATTGGTGTCTGTGCTAAGATCCTCCAATACCGAAGACCCACCACCTTAATTTCATTCCTTTTATGCACATGCAAATTTACGTACCAACACCGAGCCGAAGCTCACCGGGCCATCCTGCCCTCTTACCACAACGACCGAGCCTACTGCTTGATCATCTAGCCAAAATTACTTCCCGTAACCTCGGGGTGTGTGAGAGTGAAACCCTAATTATTCTAGTTACTCTTGAAGTTTCATTATTCCTATGAGTTGCGTTAGTCCAGGACTGCCCAAGGTATTCCCCGTGAAGGGCTCTCGAATGCACTAGGAACTACGATGGGATTATGCCCAAAGCTCCCTTTCGCAAGGCACTTATTATTATTGGTTACTACACAAATCTCTCAATCCCTTAGGGTTATAATTGAATTCTAACCCAAGTGTATATGACTCCTTCTTTTCAACGAGGATGAGTGATCCTTTGTCGATCCCGAACCCCACACAACTCTAACCAACCTCCACTACTCATCTACACTTCTGATGACAAACCTAATTCACCTACCAGACTAATGCCCCATTATTCCAACTTCCTAAACTCATTGTGCACTTTAATTTGATTTCTGCTGTTTTTACTAATTGCAGACCTCCCTAAGCTAATATGATGTACTCAATAGGTGATACTCTAAATTCTCCTCCAATAACTCTACAAATTTTTACCAGAGGTCTATTATGATAAATATAGTCTAAATTCAGAAAATCATATTTTCCCAATTAATCTACTATTTATTGAATTTTCCTCAAAAACTAGGCCATAGTCAATTAGAACATGAACCATAAGATTTTCTCAGGTAATGGCCTCCTAAAATTTTTATTCACTAAATAACAGAGAAATATTATTGGTTGCCAATTTTCATAATTTTCCAGATAGTTCTTGACCTCTAAAGGATTTATTAAAAATAATTCCTAAGATCAAATATAATGAAGGAAGTGCCACAAATATGTCTCCAATAATTATGTAAAAATTACTAGGGCTTCATAAGGAACTAGAAACATCATGATGAAGAAATTAAAATTTTTTAGACCATTTAAATGTCATTATTAAATTTACCAAAGTTCCATAGAATTGAATAATTAAAGAAGCAACTACTAAATATCATTCTTCAAAAATTTCATAAAACTTTACAGAGATGGGTACCATGATTACAAGCCCCTTTGCTAAGTTTCATCAGATTTAATCAAGTATACTTTTATCCAAAAATTCCTAAGTGAAAATTGTAAAACATGACTTTGTGAATAAAGTACCAAAACTATTCATCCAAAATTTATTATAAAATTTCCAGAGATATATATACCCTAAACAACTACCCATTCAAAAACTCAGCCCTTTTCAGAAAGTTTTGGTCTTAGATCTTATGATTTCAAAGCTAGTGCCCTAAACTAGGGTTATAGATTTAAGGGGTTTAAATTCTTCCAAATGCCCTAAAATTTTAACCACAGGACCATAGTAACCCTATGGACATCATTCCCAAGTTTCAAGTCCATCCAAGGTCTTTTGACCCCAAATTCTTCAAACCCTAGAAATTTACCCTAAAGGGCCTACCCTAAAATTCTAGGGCTACCCTAGTCCAAACCACTCCAAACTTCATAAGTGAGTGTAAAAAGTCAAATTATATCAGTGGCCAAAATTTCAGCCTCTGATGAGGGAATTTGGCCACTCAACCATCAAATAGTGGCTTTTGACCAAAATACCCTTATAAGGTCATATATAGGGTGGGTAAATTACCTATCCTAAACATCTCCAAATGAGCTAAAGTTTTAACCCTATACCTATCATGACATCTAAGACCACCCACCAAAATTTGGGGGAGTTTTAAATTAATTAGGTCACATAATTAAATTAATCATGATTTATTAAATTTTTCTAAAAAACTATAGAAAAATATTCTCCAAAAATTCTAAATTTTGGACAGGTTCTAGATATGACTACGACTTTCTCACTGCCCAAATTTCAACTTGTTTGGACAAGGAATGAAGTGTGGGCACCAAAAATAATTTCTGTTTAGGCCTAGGTATAGGTCCTACCAAAAAGGGGTACCCTGGTCTAACCAGTGGCCCAAAAGGGTCCAAGCAATTTTTGCTACAAACTAGACACCCGAAGCTACAATTTTCATGTTGGGCAGATTTCCATTCAGGGTCCCTAAGTATTTTTAAAAATTAAATACATTAAATACATCTAATGTGACAGAAATGAAATGATATTTATTTAAATCCTAAAGTATCTGATTTGATGCCGCGCGAATCTTGGCGCAGATCGACGGCGCTGGGTTATCGTCCCCGATGAGCCAACGGCCAGGATTGCTTCTTCCTGTGCCGACTTCAAGCGTCTGCCGCCGGCCACCCAGTCCCTTCCCCGGCCGGCCACCGCCACCATCACCTCCGTTGAGGTGGTGGCTATCGCCAGACGGCGGCACAGCCGCCGGAGGGGCGGATTCCGGCGATCCAACCAATAAAATTTTCGGCCCAAAGCCATGAATTTTGCGAATTGGATCGGGCTCAATTGTGCCCGAACCTTGGCCCTAATGAAACCTAAGATCTACGCATGAGAAAAGAGGAGGAGGAGGACCTTGTTGGCGGCCTGGAGACGAGCGGATCTGCGGGTTGACATGGTGGTGGCGCCTCCGATCGGAATTCTGCAATCTCCCAGTAAACTCGCCGGATTTCTTCAGTTAAGGATTGGGAAATTCTTCTCCAAGCTCACTGATGATGTTTAAAACATCAGAGGGGGAGAAGGATGGAAGAAACTGCCATGGCCATCATGGCCATTAAAGGCTTGTTTCGGCCATGATGGTGGAGGCTGTAACAGCCCCTTGACAGCCAGGAAAACGGCTGGAAACTCCTCCCCTTCACTGGAGGAGATGAATGCTGCCATCAATGGGGACCATTGGCCTTTCCTTGGCCAATCTCCTCCTTCAACTCTCTTTCCCCTTTTCTCTCTCCTCCATTAGTATGGAATGAAGCTTTCTCTCTCTTTCCTAGTCACCAAAGCTGACCATGCTGACTCGCCAGCCTATTGACAGCCCTTTCCACCCATAATATTTCATTATATTGTGGTTAACTTAAAAGGAAAAAGGGGTTGAGCTTGGGTTGACCCCCCCCCCCCCCTTTGCTAGGTTAATAATGTTGTGATGGGGTCATGGAGTCATGGTGAAGCCCTAATGTCCTTCTAAATTATTGTTTTGAATTTTACTATTTGCAGACCATGGTAGCTTTCATCCTCCTACCTAGGCCCACTTGGTCCCCAAGGTCTTCCTAGGGTTGGTCTTGACCTAGCCTTGCCCAAAATCACCCTTAGGGGGGTCTAGTTGAAATTGGGATGTTACATGTGTGTATAACTATTTCTATACACACGTGTGTATAGAATCAGCGTTCCTTTCTCCCGCCAACAATGTTCTGACAATTTCTCATTATTTACTATTTTATTATATATATATATATATATATATATATATATATCTTTCACTATTATAATGAAAAAGTTGTATTTAGTGAAACATTCAAAAATATCAATTATGCCCTCATTTTTATATTTGAATGACTTGACATATATTATAATCTATTTCAAAGAAATTAAAATATAATATCCATATAAGTAATTACACTATCAAAAAATTAGATGTAATGATGAAAATCTATTTAAATTCAAAAAGTTTTTTAGTAGAGCTCCTACACCTACTATGCTAGGTTGTCATTAGGCATGTCAGCGGTGTATTCAAGCAAGGTTGTCATTAGACATATTAGTGGTATTTTCGAGATGATGATATTAAATCAATCAACTTTATTAAAGTCAAAATTAATATTTTTAGGTCTAAACGTATATTGTTTTGCAAAATAAAAATTGTAATATTTATGTATATTTTTTACGGTCATTTTGCGTATTCATATGTATATGTTGCGGGCAAAACGCGACTTGATGGGGCGGGTGAAACCCGTCGTCGCCGGTCGGGTTTCGCCCCATCCATTTCCTGGATGCTGCCGAAGGCCGCCCGAGAGCATCGAGCTGGGGTGGCCGTAGGGGCGGAGCTTCGTGTCGCACACTGCTATATATATATAGATTATATATTTTTTTATATAAAACTCCACAATAACTTCGGTCAAGAAGCACACTTCGCCAACATATGTCAACGAGAGGTCCCGGAAATCTCTGGCGTATGTGGACGAGAAGTCATGTCTATCTTTAGTGTTTATCGACTTGAAGTCATGTCCATATCTGGTGTATGTCGTCGAGAAGGGATCCGGATTCTCTCCATTTCAAATGAAATGGAGGGGATCAATTTCATATCCAGTGGAGAGGAAAAGACACAAAAAAATCTAGTGGCCCAAAATTTTTTGAATAAAAAAAATATAAAAAGAATGGAAAAAGAGAACCCGTTAGAAGTTAAAGCAACTAATCCTATCCATGAAATAGATCCCCTCCATTTCATTTGAAATGGAAAGGATCCTGATCTGTCGAGAAGACATGTCTATCTCTAGTGCATATCGGCCGGAGTGTTGCTGATATAGGGTCAGTTTGTTTGAGCGGTGGCGGTGGCGGTGACAAAAGGAGCTGTGGGAATGGAGCTGTGGAAATGAAGCTGTTGGAATGGAGCTGTTCAAAATGACAAAACAGTTTGGTAAAACAGCGGTGACATAACTGTTCAGAATGGAGAAACAGTTTGGTAAATCAGCGGTGGCGTTTCTGTTACATTTAATTATAATTAATATTTATTATAAATTTAATTTATTATTAATAATAATCATATTAATAATCTTAATACTAATGAGATATGATTATAATAATCATTATAATAATATTATTATATTTTAATAATAATAATATAATTTAATAATAATATAATGTAATAATAATATAATTAAATAATAATTTATAATAATAATATAATTTAAGAACAGGAGAGTCGCTGTTCTTCTTCTCCTTCCGTCGGGGGGAGGGCGCTGGATCTTTCGAGCTTCAAGGCGTCCATGGCACGCAGGCACGCAGAGCTTGGGGGCGGGGGATCGGGAGGACCGGTAGCTTCAAGGCGTCCATGGCTGAGCTTCTCGCGTCCATGGAAAATTTCTCGCAGGCGTCCATGGCGGCGGAGGAAGATATTTGGTGGCGGTATCGGATACGGCGGAAGGGGAAGCTGTTCGTGGCGTCCAACTTCCGGCAATCATCCGTTGAGAACGCTGCGTTGAAATGGAGCTCCAAGTAGCTGTGGAAAAGCTCCGATGACACCGGCACTTTCTTCCTCCGATGCCAACACAACGCCGCGACAAACTGGGAAAAAAAAATTTGCCGTTACGATCGGACTGCAATGGAGCGCCACCGCTCAAACAAACTGAGCCATAGATGAGAGCTCCCGCGGATTGCTGATGTGAATGAGAGCTGGGTTAAAGATCGCAAATTTATCTAGTTGAAACCGAACGTAATCATGTGCAAATTCGTACTGATACCTTAACAATGCAGGAGTATTTCCTAAGATGCTTCAGCACCCAATGCTTATAATCTCAGCTGCATAATAAATAACTTTCTTCACTTCGACATTGAAATCTATAAAATGTTAATATCGTACATACGTACTGGAACTCATGAAGTTTCTTGCTTCCTTCAGATCTCGTTAAATTACAAACACTGCCATATCACCTCCATCCTATTAATCTCAATCTGTTGGAAGCGATAAAGTAGGCACCACACAAAATAAAAGGAGCAAATAACTTCTTTATTTTGACAAACAAAATTATGAGGTTACAGTACAATACAACACCGCTATGAGTTACAACTTTACACTTCACTAGACAAGCACACACACAATCTCCTCGACAAAAGCTGTCCGCCACACTAGAGCTTGACCGCCCAAAACTTGATGTCAACCAAGTTTTGCGATTAGGAACTGTTGTCCGCTTAGTCAAAAACAGTCCGCAAAAGATTTTTTTTGTTCGCAGATTTTTCAACTTCTATCCGCTTGTAAGGAACTGCTGTCCGCTAGTTTAATTGTTGTCCGCATATGTTGCCCACTTCTGTCCGCAATTAATTTTACTACCAGGAGGAGTTCTCTTCTTGTACTGTGCGCAGAATTCTGTCCGCCAATGTGCAGTCCGCCAGCTTTGCTGCTTTGCCAAACTTTGCCAAACTTCCGCCGATTTTTTATTTCAAGGAAATACCTGCCTATTTATAGGTATAGCAAGCCAATGATTATATGCCATGTGTCCCACTATTCACGGTCATCATAATTCACGCCTCTTGAATTCACGCCTCCTCCTATAATTAATACACACTATTATATTATTATAATATATAGATGATAATAACCATTGACTTGTCAACCTCCACTATAAAAATATATACATAATATTATATATTCACTTTCTTGGCCTTTGACTTCGGTCAAAGCAAACAAACTTGCCAACAATCTCCCCCTCAAACACGGCAGTACATGCCGAGTTTGTTTTTGCACATTATGAACGTCTCAGCATTCAACGCTTTTGTAAAAATATCTGCCATCTGCTCTCCTGTGGGGCAGTAGACTAACTCCACCACCTTATGCTGCACCTTCTCTCGAAGAAAGTGATACTTTGTCTCGATATGTTTGCTGGGCCCATGCAGCACTGGACTCTTCGCTAGCTGAATCGCGGACATGTTATCAACATACACTGTCACAGGAACATCTTGTGGTTGTTGCAACTCTTGCAGGAGATTTCTCAGCCAAATCGCCTGACAAGTACGGGCTGCCGCAGCAATGTACTCTGCTTCACATGTCGATAAGACAATCGTTGCTTGCTTCTTCGAACTCCATGAGAACACAGTCGTTCCAATATGAAAGGCGTACTCGGAAGTGTTTTTCCGGTCATTCACATCACCACCATAGTCACTGTCGGAGTACCCGACCAGTTTCAACTCCTCTGCAGTTGAGTACATCAAACCTTGATCTCTCGTCCCATTCACATACCTCAAGATTCTCTTCGCTGCTGTGAAGTGATCTTGCTTCGGCTCCTCCATATATCTACTAACAACTCCAACTGCATACATGATATCGGGCCTAGTGAAAGTCAGGTAGCATAGACTTCCAACTAAACTCTTGAACATCGTAGAGTTAACTGCTTCCTCCTTCGAATCCTTCCTCAACTTCATTCCCGGATCAGCAGGAGTAGAGATAGCCTTACTGTTCTCCATCCAGAACTTCTTCAGAATCTCCTACGCATACTTCTTCTGAGAGATGAAGATCCCTGCTTCACTATGTTGCACTTCTATGCCCAAAAAATAAGTGAGTTCACCCAAATCTGTCATCTCAAACTTCTTCTTCATTGTCTTCCTAAACTCTCGAACATGAGATGGTTGTTTCTTGTGAATATCATATCGTCAACATACAAGCACACGACCATGATATCACCGTTCTTCTCCACCTTCGTATAGAGTGCATACTCATACGGGCTCTTTATGTACCCATTTTTCTGGAAGTATCCATCTATTCTTTCATTCCAAACACGAGGCGCTTGCTTCAACTCATACAACGTCTTCTTCAGCTTATAGACATTCTTCTCTTGGCCATTCACTTCATATCTAGGCGGCTGCTGGACAAAAACATCTTCTTCTAGATAACCATTCAAAAATGCGGACTTAACGTCCATCTGACAGATCTTCCACTTATACTGAGCAGCTAGTGCAATGATCAGTCTGATAGTGTCTATCCGCGCCACTGGAGCAAAGACCTCGTCATAGTCCACTCCTTGGACTTGCCTATAGCCTTTCGCGACGAGTCTTGCCTTGTGCTTCTCCACTTCTCCATCCTTGTTCTTCTTCACTCTATACACTCATTTCACACCATTGGGCTTATGACCTGCTGGCAGAGTGACTAACTCCCAAGTATCTTTTTTCTTAATGGATGTCATCTCTTCATCCATTGCTTTCCTCCAAGTCTTCTCTTGAGCAGCTTCATCATATGAGTACGGCTCACAATCTGCTAAAAGACAAAATAAAGAAAAGTTAGCATGAATCGGCTCCGTCTCCTCGTAGATCTCCCCCAACCTTCTCATCCTAGGTTGAGAACCATTAGAGATGCTCCTGCTGGTGCTTGCTCTATCAGAACTTCTTCTGTTGGTGCTTACTCCACTAGAGTAGGGAGTCGAAGCTCCCCCTGAATCTCTGCTCGGTGGTGATGGTGGTTCAGCTCCACCATCCTCAACTTCAGCTTCGTAACCACCTTCTTCATCATCATCGTCATAGAACATTCCTTTGACGCTTCTTTCCTTCTCATCCCAGCTCCAGCAGCTATCTTCTTCAAACAACACATCTCTAGTGATGATTTCCTTCTTCGTCACTGGGTTGTATAACTTATAAGCTTTACTCATCGGAGCGTAGCCTACAAATATACACTTCTCACTCTTATTATCCAGCTTCTTCCTCTTCTGCTCAGGGACGTGAGCATAAGATACACACCCAAACACTCTCAAGTGTTGCACACTGGGCTTCCATCCACTTTATGCCTCATATAGAGTCTTGAACTTCACACTCTTCGTCGGACATCTGTTCAACAAGTACACAGCACATTGTACTGCTTTAGCCCAGAACATCTTCGGCAACTTCTTGCCCTTTATCATACTCCTTGCCATGTTCTGAATCGTCAAGTTCTTTCTCTCTGCAACTCCGTTCTGCTGAGGTGAGTATGCTGCAGTCAACTGATGAGCAATCACATGCTCTTTGCAGAAAGCATCAAATAACTTAGAGGTGTACTCCCCACCTCGATCAGTTCTAAGTACCTTCAGGTACTGTCCACTCTCCTTCTCTGTCATAGTCTTGAACTCTTTTAACTTTTCAAGGGCCTCAGACTTCTCCTTCAAGAAATAAACCCAACACTTCCGACTAAAGTCATCAGTGAAGGTAATATAGTATTTGCTTCCTCCAACTGAGGCAATATCAAACGTGAAAGATATTGTACCTAATCACCTAGAGGGGGGTGAATAGGTGACTAAAATCTTTTTAACTTTTTTTATGCAGAATTCAGAGTTTATCACAGCATTATAATTACTTTAACACAACAATTAACCAGCAATCACAACAATCAATCCAGCACACAGTGAACACACAAATTTATAGTGGTTCTCCAAGATTTGGGTACATCCACTTTCCCCCTTCGCCTATCTAGCAGTGTACTAGATTCGGCCAAACTCCTCCACTATCTCAGATCCTCAGATCTTACACTCAGAACCTCAACCAGGTTCCTACAGCTCAGGCCCAAGGCCCTACAACTCAGCTTCTTCACAAAGCCTACACTCAGCTTTTTCACAAAGCCTACACTCAGCCACCAAGTCCTACACTCAGCCACAATAGGCCTACACTCAGAGATACAAATCTCCTACACTCAGGCACACAGTCCCTACACTCAGCCTTTATAATTACAGGCTTACAAAACTCATATCCCTAAGGATCCTACAAGATAATATGAATACAAAAATGTAAACTCTACAACGCAGAGAAAAGAGAGAAGAGTTGAGAGTTTCTTGATGAGTTCTTGGAAGAACTCAGCTGAGATCAAACTGACTTGGCTTCAAAGCTTCTTGAATGTAGAACACAATAAGATTGATCTCCTCTGCAGTTGATCCTTGATCTCTGCTACTTAAGATTCAGAACAAAATCTGAACTCTTCTTCTCAGCCTGGTTCCAATGGCTGTCTTCTTGGATGGAGCTCTCTCTCTCCAACTACTTAGATCTTCACTTGATTCTTCAATGAATAGCTAGATCTTCTTCTTGTTAATGATCACTTGAACAACAATTAATCATCTGTTTCTGTAGACAGTATAAGCCTATTTATAGGCCTTCTTCATGGTAACTGGCTGGTCCGGTTCATAACTGATTTCTGACAACTCTTACAGGTGCAGTAGACCGGCTGGAATGGCAGCTGTCAAGTCATCCAGCCAGTTCTTGAAAAATCTGTAACTGTCTGAAAGTGTCGAGACTGTCTGTCTTTAAGTGTCGACACTTATAGACTAAGTGTAGACACAAGTTGACAAAGTGTCGACACTAGCCTTCAAGGTGTCGACACAACTCCTTGTGTTGTAGAATCCACTTCTCGACACAGCTTCTTCTTCATGTGTCGACACTGATTTTGAGTGTCGACACAACACTTTGTTCTTCAACACTTTGTTGAATTCTTCTAAGTGTCGACACAACTCCTTTGTGTCGGCACATCTTCATGTGTTGAACTTGTTCAGTGTCGACACATCTTCTAGGTGTCGACACATGCCTTCTGTGTTGAAACTTGCTGAGTGTCGACACTGCTCCATGTGTCGACACATTCTTCTTCTGTTGAGACTCTGGCTGAGTGTCGACACATCTCCTTAGTGTCGACACTTGTACTTAGAATTTTGTTGAACTTTGCTAAGTGTCGACACAGCTCCTTGTGTCGACACTTTCTTCAAGTGTTGAGTCTTCTGCTGAGTGTCGACACATTCTTTCTTGTGTCGACACTTTCTTCAAGTGTTGAGTCTTCTGCTGAGTGTCGATACATTCTTTCTTGTGTCGACACTTTCTTCAAGTGTTGAGTCTTCTGCTGAGTGTCGACACATTCTTTCTTGTATCCACACTTTCTTCAAGTGTTGAGTCTTCTGCTGAGTGTCGACACATTCTTTCTTGTGTCGACACTTTCTTCTGCTGAGTGTCTACACAGCCTCCAAGTGTCGACACTTTCTGATGTAGACACAGTTTCACTGAGTGTCGACACAACTGATAAGTGTCGACACTTCTTCACTGGACTTCTCTTCATTGAGTGTCGACACAGCTCCTTTTGTCGACACTTTCTGTCTGGTGTCGACTCTGCATCCCTGGTGTTGACACAAGTACTTCAAGTGTCGACACTGCTTGCCTGGGTGTCGACACAAGTCTTCTTAAGTGTCGACACTTTCCCTCTGGGTGTTGACACATGGACTTAGAAACTTTTTCATCTTCCCTGCAAATACATAACCTGCACAAGTAAACTCAACATACATCAAATACATTTTGATGTATATCATTGAGTAGGGTGAGGCTTCTTCAAATCAGGTACATTAGAACCAATGTACCCAACAATCTCCCCCTATTTGGAGAAGTCATAACCCTTAGTCAATGATATACACCATTCATAATAAAATTACAAAATGATGTAAAGCAGGATTATATAACAGGGCAAACATAAACATGTATCAAACAAAACATGTATACACAGATAACATCTCAGAACAATTATGAAATAAATATATCACATCTCATTGTTCTAACACTTTGTCATATTCATCATTCAAAAATTTACAGAGTGTTTTAAAATCAAAATATTACTACTGTAAACTTAAGAAAATTCTATTCTAATTCTGATCAGCCTCCTTAATCACAATTCCTTTTCCTGATTGTACTTTGGCTTGTACAGGGGCTTCAGCAACTTCAGTATCAGCAGGCTTTTTCCCTTTCAGATCCTTCTTCTTTAGCTCTTCAGCTTTAATCTTTTGCCTCTCAAAGTAGTGATAAGGCTTGGGAAAGTACTTGCTAGGCTCCTGAGCAGTAGGAGGTAGCTTTCCCATCTTGGCCTTTCTTCTATATTGGACTATGGCTTCTTGCCTTGTCTCATACTTTCTCCATTCCAATTCAGAAAACCATTTATTTCTGTCTTGAATATTATCTTTTGTAGCTTTCCATGCAGTTAAGATAATGTTTCTTGAAGTGGGACTCTACTGCTCAAAGTCTAGTCTTTGTTCAGCTTGCTCTCTGAACCTCTTCTTAGACAGTCTGGCCTCTTGCTCTTTCTGTATAGCTTCATGTTCTTTCTGCAAAGCTTCTTGCATAGCCTCAGATACTGGCTGAACCACCTTCTCTATGATGACATTTTGCTGACCCTCAGGTGGGCTATACATAGACTGTATATCAGCTTGGACCATATCAAAATCTGGAGGAGGGTAGATTACTTGGGCCACTTCAGGTTGCTCCCCTCCTAGATATGCAGGATGTATCCCAGATTCTGCCACATTGTCATCATCACATAAAGGAGGATAACCAAGAGTTGCTCTGATAGAATTAGATATCCACTTGGCATGATCAGAGCTGGCTTTGACTAACACCCTCTCCCCCTTTATGACTTCTCTTTCCATGTGATCTCTTAGATCATCCTTTTGAAATCTTATTTGTGCATTAAGATAATTGACTCCATCCTTATAGAAAGTTTTTAACCTTTGGAGTTTTTCTGAGATCAGTTTCTGAGTATCTTGAATTGCAGATGTAACAGCAGTGATGCTCTCTTGTAAGGCTTTGTCAAACTCTGCCATAGCAGTAACATTAGAAGTTGTCAGTCCAGTAGCTATGTTTTTCATCTCAGTGACAATTGCATTGTGTGAAGCAGTCAAATTGTCATTCATTTTGATCTGGTTCTCAAGAACATATCCTTGCTTCAGTGCAATGTCATCTACTTAAGCTTTGATTTTCTCTTGATGACTTGCTAAGTATACCACTGCATTCCCTCCTTTGTGGAAGCAGTCAGTCATCTCCTTCTTATTAAGATTCATTTCAAATCTTATAGACTTAATATCCTGGGCCAAATCAAACTGTAATGATTTTTGCCCTTCATCCACATACTTCTCAATGGCTTGCCTGTGCTCATCCAGCTTAATTTGCATAGCAACCATCAAAGCACTGTAGTCTACAGTTGGAGTTGGCTGCAGTGTTGGCTGTGGTGCTATGGTTTGCAATGCCTTCTTATAACTCTGGCTCCTTCTTTTAAATACTTGAAATTTCCTTTTTTTTGCCCTTGAAGCTTCCTCATCTTTAGATGCTGATGTACTTGCTATCTCTACCCTCCTAGGTAGCTCCTCAACTTCCTTGGGCTTCTTAGGTTCTTGCCTTGCAGGTTCTTCTAGAATTTACACTTGCTCCCCCTCAACTGGAGCATTCTCCCCCTCAGCAGTAGCACATTCCTTGTCAAGGTTTGTTTGATCCAGATTGAGGAAAAGATCTTCCATAGTAAATTCTTGTGGAGAATGGGCTGGAGAAACTCTTGGCTCATCTACCACTGGATCAAATACTACTTGAACTGTGACAGATATGTCTTCCATGACAACATCTGGAAGTTGACTATCAATCTGAGTTTGTTGATTAACATTATTTAAGAAATCAGACAAAACAGTATCCTCTATAAGGAAATCTAAAGCATTAAGCTCAGTGATTATCTCAAGAATTGTGTTTGTAGCTTGCTCACTTTCCAGTGGAGTTGGCTCTTCCACTACTAGTGGCTCCTCCTGGACTGAATTCTGGTGTAAGGGGCTAGCTGGTGGTAGCTCCCCCTGTCTCACTGCAGCATCTTGTTGAGCTGGAGGCTTCCCAGCATTTTCTTCTACATCCTCTTCTGGATTAAAGACAACTTGCTCTTCACTATCAGAGCTGCTAGATGAAACCTGAGCCACTGGGGCAGTTTTCTTCTTCTTCTTTTGGGGTATTACTTTCTCAGAAGTTATTTTCTCAGGGGTTGGCATCTCCTAGACAAAACTCTGTCCCATCTAGAGAATATCCTCAAGTCCATCTTCCTCATATGGTTGATCTTAGTGCCTGCAGCTTGACCCATAACTTCTGGTATACTACCAGCCAAGTATAGACTTATTATTCTACCCAAATTGGGTTTCTTCAGACTCTCCTTAATCTTCTCAAAGACAACAACAGACCAATCTGTCTTCACTGTGAAGATTATCCTTGTCATAAGGTTGAACATATAGGCTGAGACCCTGTCATGCCCTCCAGGCTTACTTAAGATTACCTTGCCAATAATTTCAGATAGAAATTTTCCCTGGCTATTCATCCCCTTTCTATTGAATACAGAACCAATTTTCATCTTTGCATCCAGTCCACACCATGTTAATGCTTCTCTGGTCTTAGAAGCAGTAACCTCATCCTCTTCTTTTGTCCTTGGTAGATTTAGGACTTTTCTCAAACTTTTAGGTGATACCTTCACCTTTTCACCATGAACCCTAGACTTGATCTTGAGTCCAGATTCGTCTACTTTAGCTCCATTCAGGAATTCCAAGACTTCTATCTTCCAGATTTTAATCGGCTCTGAAACAAGAAATTCTAACCCTGAGTCTGCAACTAGGGTTACCACACTCTTGATCTCCGGGTCTGCATCATCAAACGCATGTCGCACCAGTTCGTAGCCTTCATTGATGTTCTACTCGAGCTTTGGCACCATTAGGGTTTGAAGAATTTGACTGGAGAGAAGAGAGGTGTCGACACACAAGTTTGGTCTCGAAACTTTAGTGAGCGTGTCGACAGACAATGGAGAAATTCTATTTATACCTTTCTAGGTTTGAAGATGAAAAGGCGGGTTAACTAACTTAAATTGTGTCGACACTGTGGAAAAGTGTCGACACAGACTTATAATGTGTCGACACCTATGTGTCGACACAAATTTAGTCAACATATATATATGTGTCGACACTTGTTTATGTGTCGACACCACTCAACTCGACATTTAGTCGAGACTTTACTTAGATAATTTTGAGTAAAGCCTAAGTGTCGACACCCCCTTGGATGTGTCGACACCTACTTATCATGTGTCGACACTAATTTTCTGAAGTGTCGACACCAATTTTCTAGATGTGTCGACACCTTTTTCCTGAAGTGTCGACACCACTTTTCTGTGTCGACACAGACAACTCTGTGTGTCGACACTATTTTACTTAGTCAATTCTGTAAACTTATTCTAAATTTATCATACCTAGTTCAATTTTAAACTTATTGAACTTAGTTTCTTCTAAGGGCTTAGTATACATATCAGCTAGTTGATCATCTTTTTTAACATATTCCAGTAAAATATCTTCCTTTTCTACATGTTCCCTAAGAAAATTATATTTTATTTCAATATGTTTAGTTCTATTATGGGAAACAGGATTGTTTGCAATTGATATAGCACTAGTAGAATCACAAAATAGTGGAGTTCTACTTACCTGAATTCCATAGTCCTCAAGCTGATGTTGTATCCATAGAAGTTGAGCACAACAACTTCCTGAAGCCACATATTCTGATTCTGCTGTGGAGATAGCCATACTTGTTTGCTTTTTGCTACTCCATGAAATCAGTCTTCCACTTAGGAATTGACAGGTTCCAGTTGTGCTTTTCCTGTCTTCTTTGCATCCTGCAAAGTCTGCATCTGAATAACCTGTTAGTTCAAAATCCCCATTCCTAGGGTACCAAAGGCCTAGATAAGGAGTGCCCTTTAGATATCTCAGTATCCTTTTGATTGCAGTCAAATGAGACTCTTTAGGGCATGCTTGATACCTAGCACAGACACATGTAGCATACATGATATCTGGTATACTTGCAGTTAAATAGAGTAGAGAGCCAAGTATCCCTCTATATAAAGTCTCATCTACAGGTTTCCCTGCATCATCTTTGCTTAGAGACATACTTGACCCCATAGGGGTATTCATGGTACTGGATGAATCCATACCAAACTTCCTTATGAGTTCTAGGGTGAACTTAGACTGGCATATGGATAATCCATTCTCAGTCTGTCTAACTTGGAGACCCAAGAAGAACTTAATTTCCCCCATACTACTCATCTCAAATTGTCCTTGCATTAGTTTTGCAAACTTTTTGCAAAGACTACTTTCAGTAGACCCAAATATTATGTCATCTACATATATTTGGACTAGTATTACTTTGCCTCTGGATTCCCTAAGAAATAGAGTCTTGTCTATTTTCCCACTTGTGAACTTATTCTCAATGAGGAAACTAGACAGGGTTTCATACCAAGCCCTAGGGGCTTGTTTTAACCCATACAATGCTTTCCTAAGTCTATAGACATGATTAGGTTGAGTTGAATCAACAAAACCTGATGGCTGTTCCACATATACTTTCTCTTTTAGATTACCATTCAAAAAGGCTGACTTAATATCCATTTGGTAAACTTTAAATCCTTGAAAGGTTGTATAGGCCAGGAACATCCTTATGGCTTCCAGTCTGGCTACTGGAGCAAAGGTTTGATCAAATTCAATACCTTTTTCCTGCCTATATCCTTTAGCAACCAATCTTGCTTTGTTCTTTATGATGACTCCATGTTCATCCATCTTGTTCCTAAAGATCCACTTGGTCTCAATTATGTTGTGGTCTTTTGGTTTAGGAACAAGCTCCCAGACCTTGCACCTCTTGAACTGATTCAGCTCTTCTTGCATTGCCTCAATCCAATGAGGGTCTAGGATGGATTCTTCAAACTTCTTTGGCTCTACTTGGGATAGAAAACTGGAGAAGAGTACTGCATTCAGATTTCTGCTCCTTGTTTGTACCCCTTGTCTTGGATCACCAATGATTTGATCTGCTGGATGATCTCTAAGATGCCTATTGGCTGGAGGCATCCTGACTTCAGGTTGAACTTCTTCAGTTTCTTCATCTTGCTTCACTCCTTGAACTTCATCTGCATTAGGTACATGTAGTACTCCCCCTGGACAGCAGCTACTATCTTCTACTTGCTGTCTTGCAGTAGGTCCTTCTTCTATAGTAAGCTTGTCCATCTTCTTAGTTATACATGTGGAGCTGCATATACTACTAGATAACTCATTGTTAATAAGTCTAGTTTCATCAAATACTACATGTACAGACTCTTCTACAACTTGAGTAGACAAGTTGTAGACCCTATAAGCCTTACTATTGTTATTGTACCCAACAAAGATCCCCTCTTGGGACTTGGCAGCAAACTTAGTCAAGTAAGACTTTCCATTGTTAAGTATAAAGCACTTACAACCAAAGATCCTGAAGTAGGATAGGTTTGGTTTTCTACCTTTCACAACCTCATAGGGGGTCTTGTTGTGGCTTTTAGTAATGGTAGCCCTATTAATTACATGGCATGCAGTATTCACTGCTTCAGCCCAGAAATATTCTGGTAGTGATGTATCACTTAATAGGGTCCTACCAGCCTCAATCAAGGTTATATTCTTTCTCTCAGCAATGCCATTTTGCTGAGGTGTTCTTGGTGAAGAAAACTCTTGAAATATCCCAAATTCTTCACATAGTTTTGCCATACTATCAGACTGAAATTCAGTACCATGGTCACTTCTCATTTTGACCACTGTACTGTCTATTTCATTCTGAATTTGTTTGACAAAGCTATAGAAGACACTAGGTGTTTCAGATTTCTGTCTAAGGAAGAACACCCAGGAAAACCTTGAGTAGTCATCTACAACTACAAAGGTATAGACCTTCCTACCTAGGCTGTGAACTGTCATAGGACCAAAGAGATCCATATGCAAGAGGTATAAACACCTCACTGCATCTTTGTTTTCAATGCTACTAAAGGTGGATCTTGTCTGCTTGCCCTTTTGACAAGCTGAGCATATTCCATCTTTAATACACTTAACTTGAGGACCATTCCTCACTAACTCTTTACTAAAGAGTTGCCCAATTGTCTTGTAGTTGAGATGGGCTAGCCTCTTGTGCCATTTGACACAATGAGAGACTTTCTCATCAGCTACAACACACACTGGAGAACCATTATTCTCACACATAATGTCTAGACAGTAGACATTCCTTTTTCTATAACCTGTCAAAATGATCTCTTAATCATTTGATCTCCTGATATGACAACCATCTTTGACAAATGAGATGTCATATCCTACATCACTCAATTCACTTATACTAATAAGGTTATGTTTCAAACCTTTAACATAGGCCACTTGAGTAATAGTAATATGGGAGCTAGAAATGTTACCAAATCCCTTGATGATTCCTTTTTCAGAACCGCCAAAGGTGACTTTAGGAGCATCTTTGATTGGAGTGAAGTCCTTTAGCAATCCCCTTGTTCCAGTCATGTGCCTGGAACATCCACTGTCCAAGTACCATATTGGGGCATGGCCACTTGGACTCACCTGCAAAACAGATTAGTGAACCTTAGAACCCAAAGAATTCTTGGGTCCTTGGTACTGGTTAGTTTGCTTCCTAACAAAGCTACCTGTAGGTTTTCCAACAGGCAGTTTGCTACTCACTTTGGCACTTGCATTGTGCCAACAGTCCATGGCAAAGTGGCCTACCTTGCCACAGCACCAACACTCAAACTTATTGTACCTTTGCTTAGGTACAGTCTTAGCTGTTTTATCTACAGCTGGCTTGTTGAGAGCTGAGACTTTGCCCTTGGACTTGGACTGAACAGTCCTTGCAGGTTTAGTAAATCTCAGTCCAGCTTTACCTTTATGATGAACAAATTCATCAATTAAGGGTAGAACTGACTTTGATTTAGAAAACCTAGCAACTAAATCTCTCTCCTTCTGAAGACTAATCTCCAGACTTTTGATTTGATCATTCTTAAATGATATAGTCCCCATCTGAAACACAGTTATGTGCTTCAGTCTGGCTATCTCATTAAGTTTTTGATCAAACAACTTCTCATAATCAGTTGCAGCCACTTTGAGACTTGCAATCTCCTTAGCTTGACTCTTGGCCAAGGATTTGCATTTCTTAAATGTTTGTAACAGAACTTTATATTCATCTATCAATTGATGAATATCCTCTTCAGACTCAGATGCACTCTCATCACTTGATGATGATGAATCTGATTCTGAACTAGCACAAGAAATTGAACTGAAAGAACAATTTTGTACCTTACTAGGTCCAGGCTGCTCCTGGATTTTGTCACTTTCTGTCAATGCCATCAGTCCTTGGCACTGACTGTCCTCTTGTTCATGTATAGAGTTCATGATCTGAATGAACTCTTCTTCTTCCTCAGCAAACAGTCCTATGTATGCTTCAGCATCTGACTCAGTTTCTGATGAAGAAATGTCTGACAGACTCTTATCCTTTTTGGCAACAAAGGATCTTTCCTTCTTACCCTTGAATTGAGTCTTTTTCTTATCATTTGACTCCTTCCTTTTCTCTGGACAGTCTGCAATAACATGTCCTTGTCTATTACAGCAATAGCAAACAATTTTTGATAGAGTTGCTTTGCTAGACTTGGTCTTTTTCCTATCTTTCTTTGATGACATTTTATTCTGATAATAGTCATCTTTTTCTTGTGAAGTAGATGGCCTTGTCCTCCACTGTTTCTTCTTTAAGAACTTCTGGAAGTATCTTGTGAAGGCAGCAAAGTCCTCATCACTTTCACTGCTTTCAGACTTTCTGCTTGCTGACTCATCTGACTCAGTTTCAGCTACTTTTGGTGGTAGAGTTGGTGACTTACTTCTGTACTTTCTGGGGGCTTCTGTTTTAAATGCCACTGTCCTTTCTTTATGTTCACTTCTTGTAGATTTCTCCTCTTCTTTCCTCACCATCAACTGTATTTCATAGGACAGCAGTTTTCCAAACAGTGTTGGTGGAGGAATTTCTGCTAACTTTGTCATTTCCCTAATGACACAGATCTTGGTGTCCCAATCTTTTGTAAGGGACCTTAGAAACTTATCATTGAGCTCATAATTACTGAACTCTCTGCCATAGGACATTAGCTCATTCACAATCCTATAGAACTTCTTATAGCATTCAGTTATGCTATCAGCCCTACCTTGCCTGAAGCTTTCATATTCTTGGTTTAGCAAAGATTTTCTGTCTTGGCTCACTTCTTCAGAACCCTCCATGTACACAATAAGAGTATCCCATATTTCCTTGGATGTCTTGCAGTGTATCAAATTCTGAAAGGTAGCATCATCTATAGCACTCACAATAATATTCTGAGCCCTTTTGTCCATTGTGACAAGAACAATCTCATCCTTTGTCATTTCAGAGAAATCCTTAGGTGTTCTCTGATTTGCATCTAAGACTGAAACCTTCATGGGCACATATGTCCATTTTTTCACTGTGATATAAATCTTAGGGTTTGAGGCTTCCATAAATAGTCTCACCCTTTCCTTCCAGATGCCAAATATCTCTTTTCTACATATTGGTAGCTTCATGAATCCCAATTCCTTATGATTCTCAGTGGAACCCATGATTCTTGATTTTCTTGATTCTGCAATTGTACTTAGACTGAATCTGCCAACAGGATCTACTCAGATAGTTATGTCCTTTTTTTTGAGTAACCTGGCTCTGATACCACTTGAAAGATATTGTACGTAATCACCTAGAGGGGGGGTGAATAGGTGACTAAAATCTTTTTAACTTTTTTAGGCAGAATTCAGAGTTTATCACAGCATTATAATTACTTTAACACATCAATTAACCAGCAATCACAGCAATCAATCCAGCACACAGTGAACACACAAATTTATAGTGGTTCACCAAGATTTGGGTACATCCACTTTCCCCCTTCGCCTATCTAGCAGTGTACTAGATTCGGCCAAACTCCTCCACTATCTCAGATCCTCAGATCTTACACTCAGAACCTCAACCAGGTTCCTACAGCTCAGGCTCAAGGCCCTACAACTCAGCTTCTTCACAAAGCCTACACTCAGCTTTTTCACAAAGCCTACACTCAGCCACCAAGGCCTACACTCAGCCACAACAGACCTACACTCAGAGATACAAATCTCCTACACTCAGGCACACAGGCCCTACACTCAGCCTTTATAATTACAGGCTTACAAAACTCAGATCCCTAAGGATCCTACAAGATAATATGAATACAAAAATGTAAACTCTACAACTCAGAGAAAAGAGAGAAGAGTTGAGAGTTTCTTGATGAGTTCTTGGAAGAACTCAGCTGAGATCAAACTGTCTTGGCTTTCTTCAAAGCTTCTTGAATGTAGAACACAATAATATTGATCTCCTCTGCAGTTGATCCTTGATCTCTGCTACTTAAGATTCAGAACAAAATCTGAACTCTTCTTCTCAGCCTGGTTCCAATGGCTGTCTTCTTGGATGGAGCTCTCTCTCTCCAACTACTTAGATCTTCACTTGATTCTTCAATGAATAGCTAGATCTTCTTCTTGTTAATGATCACTTGAACAACAATTAATCATCTGTTTCTGTAGACAGTATAAGCCTATTTATAGGCCTTCTTCATGCTAACCGGCTGGTCCGGTTCATAACTGATTTCTGACAACTCTGACAGGTGCAGTAGACCGGCTGGAATGGCAGCTGTCAAGTCATCCAGTCAGTTCTTGAAAAATCTGTAACTGTCTGAAAGTGTCGAGACTGTCTGTCTTTAAGTGTCGACACTTATAGACTAAGTGTCGACACAAGTTGACTAAGTGTCGACACTAGCCTTCAAGGTGTCGACACAACTCCTTGTGTTGTAGAATCCACTTCTCGACACAACTTCTTCTTCATGTGTCGACACTGATTTTGAGTGTCGACACAACACTTTGTTCTTCAGTACTTTGTTGAATTCCTCTAAGTGTCGACACAACTCCTTTGTGTCGACACATCTTCATGTGTTGAACTTGTTCAGTGTCGACACATCTTCTAGGTGTCGACACATGCCTTCTGTGTTGATACTTGCTGAGTGTCGACACTGCTCCATGTGTCGACACATTCTTCTTCTGTTGAGACTCTGGCTGAGTGTCGACACATCTCCTTAGTGTCGACACTTGTACTTAGAATTTTGTTGAACTTTGCTAAGTATCGACACAGCTCCTTGTGTCGACACTTTCTTCAAGTGTTGAGTCTTCTGCTGAGTGTCGACACATTTTTTCTTGTGTCGACACTTTCTTCAAGTGTTGAGTCTTCTGCTGAGTGTCGACACATTCTTTCTTATGTCGACACTTTCTTCAAGTGTTGAGTCTTCTGCTGAGTGTCGACACATTCTTTCTTGTGTCGACACTTTCTTCTGCTGAGTGTCGACACAGCCTCCAAGTGTCGACACTTTCTGATGTTGACACAGTTTCACTGAGTGTCGACACAACTGATAAGTGTCGACACTTCTTCACTGGACTTCTCTTCAGTGAGTGTCGACACAGCTCCTTGTGTCGACACATTCTGTCTGGTGTCGACTCTGCATCCCTGGTGTTGACACAAGTACTCCAAGTGTCGACACTGCTTGCCTGGGTGTCGACACAAGTCTTCTTAAGTGTCGACACTTTCCCTCTGGGTGTCGACAAATGGACTTAGAAACTTTTTCATCTTCCCTGCAAATACTTAACCTGCACAAGTAAACTCAACATACATCAAATACATTTTGATGTATATCATTGAGTAGGGTGAGGCTTCTTCAAATCAGGTACATTAGAACCAATGTACCTAACAAAACGGACCAGCAATGTCCGAATGAACCAGTTCAAGCTGTCTCCTTGCCCTACGAGACTTTTCCTCCTTCAAAGCTCTGTCGCTTTTGCTTTCCCTTCGTACAAGCTTCACAGATCTTCTGTGGCGGTAAGATCTTAGGCAAACCTTCCACCATCTTTGCATGTGATAGAAGATTCAGACCACTGAAGCCTTAGTGACTCATTCTATGGTGCCACAACCAATTTCATGCTTCTTCTTCCTCTTCAGTTCTTGCTAGGCATGCTGTCTCCTCGGCATCCATCTTCAAAGTAAAGAGACGATTCATCGTCATCTTTACTTTCACCACCTCTTTGCCTTGATGGTTCTTCATAGCCAACGAACCATCCTTCAACTGAATGCAGTAGCCTTTCTCTACCAACTGTCCAAGGCTTAAGATGTTACTCTTCAAGCCAGGAACATAGAACATATCGTTGAGATGCACTTTCTCGCCATTGAGGGTGACCACTATCAACCCTTTGCCTTCTACTGAGATCTTTGAAGCATCACACAAACTAACCTCACCAACATTTGGTTCAAGGTTAGCGAACAACTCCTTATCACCACACATATGGTTGCTCGCTCCTGTGTCCAAGTACCAAACTTCATTTCTACCTCCTTCAGCTCCTCTATAAGTCAAGAACATCATTGGATCACCACTAGTGTTTCTTGCTTCAGCGTAGTGGTTGGTCTCCTCATTCCTCCTTGGAAGTCTGCAGTCATAACTCATGTGCCCAAACCTATTACAGTTGTAACATTGGACTTGTGTCATTCCACCACGGCCTCTACCCCGGCCTCTTCCATGGCCTCTTCCTCTTCCTTCTTGCTCTCTACCTTGAGGTTGCTCCGCCTCTCTCTGGAAGTTCTGATATCTTCCTCCTCCTCTTCCTCTGCCTCTGCCTGGTAGCCTCGACCTCGCTGGCCACCTCCTCTTCCTGAACTCTCTCCAAAGTTAAGCTGAGTCTGAAGTGCTTTCTCTAAGCCACTTGACTCTTCATCTTGTAGCATGCGGTATTCATGGGCTTGCAGAGAGCCTATGAGTTCATCAACAGATATCTGAGTGAGATCCTTCGACTCTTCTATCGCCACTACTATATAGTTGAACTTCTTTGACATCGAACGCAGAAGTTTCTCCATGAACTCACATCATCAATTGTCTCTCCATTGCGCTTCATTTCATTTGCAAGCGTCCGCAGACGAGTCACATAGTCACCAACTTTCTCAGAGTTTTGCATCTTCATAACTTCATACTCTGCACGGAGAGATTGTAGTTTCACCTTCTTTGCCTTGTCACTCCTTGCAAGAGAGCGTTGCTAAGGTTTTCTCATGCTTCCTTAGAACTTCTAGATCTGAGATCATCTCTAAAAGTTTGTT
>CM077148.1:85780994-85936631 GCA_039583875.1 Platanthera guangdongensis
TGCAACCAAACGTTTGGTCCATTTGGATGACTGGTTTAACTTGGGCATCATTTTGAAGTTCTGCCCTAGCTAAGGACCAACCCTAGAAAACTGGTCCTACAGGTCAGACCACTGGACCAAATCTCAAGTTAAGGGTGGCCATTTAACGTTAATACAAAGGGCTACATTTTTGATGTTCATGTAATCCTTTGAAAATGGATCTAAGAGCCCTATATTTAACATGCAAGATTACTGAATAAATGTGACAAAAATGTAATTTTATTTTATTAACTTATAACAAAAATTAAATTGATTTTAATAAAATGCAGTGCACGAATCTTAAAGTTAGATTGGACGGCATCCTCTCATCTTCCCCAAGTGTTCAACGGCTGAGATCGAGCCGACCTGGGGGATATTGCGGGGCCATTTCCAGCCACCTGAGGCGGCGCCACCCACGGCCAATGGTGCCATCACCTTCACGGTGGTGGTGGCTATCCTTTGCCGGTTATGAGGTGGAGGGAGACGGCGGCGACGGCGATCCCGAGAAGTAAGAAAAAGCTTGAAAACTCTCCCATTTCTCCCATGGCATCGGGCTCAATTGAGCCCGATATCTCCCCTAGTTGATCTAGGATTCTAGTACGGGTAGAGGGACGGTGAAACGAACCCGAATTGAGGCTTGGTGGCGGGTTTGGAGGCGGTGAGACATGGCCGAGCTTGCTCCGACAACTCCTCCATGTTTCCTCGATTCTCCAGCAAATTCCTTGTTCCAGGAATCGTTCTCTAGTTGTTTCCACACTCTGAAGCAGATGGTGTGGCTGGATTGGGCTGAGAGGGGGTGTATGGAAAGATAAGTCCAAGGGGGGCTCGGGTTGAGCTTTGGTTGCTCCACCCATGGTGCCAAGTGGCCACCATGCTCCAAATTCCTCTGGAATTATCTGAGGAGGCCAGCCAGCAAGCTTAGGTAGCTGAATAAGTGGCCATGTGGCCATCCTTCCTCTTCATCCCCCCTTTTCTCTCCTCTTTCCTCTCCAAATTCCTTTTCTACCCCTTTGCATGTACTCTCTCTCTCTCCTGATTTTGGGGGTTAGGAGTTGACTTTTACTCCTTGGGTTGGCCTTGGGCTGAGTTGGGTGGGTTTAGCCCAATGAAAATGGGCTTGGGTTCATCTTTCCCTTCTTTAGGCCTCATGTTGACCAAGTTGACTTTTTGAGTTGACTTGGTCAACATGATGAGTGGGCTGACCCCACTTAATGGTCAGGAGCCTAGTGGCACCACCCAACTTGGGTTGGGTCAATGTGGTGCCCTACTTGGGCTTATTGGGCCTATAGGTATATGTTTGACCAAATTAGGGTCATGGATGACTTTGGTCAACTAGGGTCAAAGGGTTGACCTAATGGCATGCCCTATGGTCCACTTAGATTGTTTTAGGGTTAGGGCAATGTGGTGGGGTCATGGTGTGGTTAGGGTTCCTATTTATGCTAGTTTGACCTAGTTTGACTTTGGCCCCTTAGTGGGCCCCACATGGCTACAATCCACTACCTAGGGTCAAGCGTAGCTAAATCCCCTATCACCCACCCCATGCCTAACGCAATCTAAGTGAAGGGGGCCTAGAAGTAATATGGGATGTTACAATACATCTGTTGAATAAGTTGTTAAATTCCCTCAAAATTAGACGGGGGTATATGATTTGAGCTACCTCCTGCTGACCCCCTTCAATTCCTGTAGCTTGAATACCTGACTCAGCTGTATTATCATCATCACATAGGGGTTGATATCCCAGAGTTGCTCTAATAACATTTTTTATCCATTTAGCATGCTCTGAACTAGCATTGACTAACAACCTCTCCCCCTTTATGACTTCTCTCTCAATATGATCTCTTAAGTCATCTTTTTGGAACTTGATCTGATTAACTTGATAATTGATTCCTTCTCTATAATAAGCTTTAAACTTCTGTAGCTGAGCAGATATGATCTTCTGAGAGGCTTGAATGGAAGAGTGGAAAGTGGCTAAATCTTCTTGAAGTATCATATCAAACTCTGACTTCTCTTTAGCCCTTTCCTCAGTTAATGCAGTTGCAGTGTTTTTTAACTCAGTAACAATGACATTATGTGATTCAGTAAGATTATCATTCATTCTAATTTGATTTTCTAGGACATATCCTTGCTTGACCACTATATCATCAATCTGTGTCCTTGCCTCTTGTTGCTGCTTTGCTAGATAAACTACAACATTACCTCCTTTATGGAAGCAATCTGTCATCTCTTTCTTATTCTGGTTTACTTCAAATCGGATGGATTTTATATCATGAGCCAAAGAAAACTGAAGTTCCTTATTTCTTTCATCCACATATTTTTCAAGAGCTTGTCTTTGCTCACCGATTTTAACATGCAGAGCAACCAATAGTGAACTAAAATTAACTGTTGGAGCTGAGGGTTATGAGGTAGCCTGTAAAGCTTTCTTATAGTTTGAGCTTTTATTCCTGTAAACCATCAGTTTTCTCTTCTTTACTCTGAGGGCTTCTCCATCATCAGATTCAGAAGAACTTTCAAGGTTCACTGTGTCCTTTGGACTTGAGTGCAGCTCCTTGTCAACCCTTGGAAACTACCCCTTAGTCCCTAGCTCCTCCCCCTCAGTCCATGGCACTACTTCCTCAGTTCTTACTTCTTGTAAGTCAGGAAACAATTCCTCAAGAGTGAATTATTGTTACAGTTGAACTGGAGGAACATCTGTATCTTGTACAATTAATGGAGCATCATCTAAGGCAGATGTATCATCCATTGATATATTTTGTGAATGGATGTTGTCATGGTGTGTCTCAAGAATAGTTTGAGTGGTTGTTTCACTCTCTAATACAGCTTGCTCTTTCTCAGGAGCAACTTCTGGAGGCAAGACCTCTTGTTGAGCTGGTGAAAGCTCATTGGCTCCCCCTAGAGGAAGCACATCCTGAACTTGATCCAGTGGGATGGTGCTTTCTGGAATATGCTCCCCCTGCATCTGACTATCATCTACATTCTTAGGGGCAAATGATTTCCTTGTAGATTATTGTTGTTCTTCATTTGAACTGAAGATCACTTGTTCTTTTGAATCACTAGAAGATTCAATTTTCCTGGGGGTTGTCTTTTTCTTTTTCAGTTGTGGTTGTTTTTGTGGTATAGAACCATCTTTTGTCAGAACTCTTTCCCACCTGGATAGTATTTTCATATCCATCCTTCTCATGTGGTTTATTCTAGATCCAGTTGTGTGGTTCAGCACTTCAGGAATATTCATTGCCAGATACAGACTTTTTATTCTTCCTAGATTAGGATTCTTCAGACTTTCCTTGATCTTGTCAAAAATCACACCAGAGCAGTTAGTTTTTATTCTGAAAATAACTCTGGTCATTAAGCTGAACATATAGGCTGATATCCTATCATGTTCTCCTGGTTTGCAGAGAATTACTTTTCCCACAATCTCTGAGAGAAATTTTCCTTTTGTATTCATCCCCTTCCTCTACATTGATGATTCAATCTTAGTGGTGTGATCCAGGCAACACCATTGAAGAGCTTCTTTTGTCATTGAAGATGTGACTTCATCATCTTCCTGAGTCCTGAGCAATTAGAGTGTCTTCCTCAGACGCTTTTGGGTAAGTTTCACCGTGCTACCTTGGATTGATGACCTAATCTTCAATCCAGTTTAATCCAAGGTTGCTTTTATATAGAATTCAAGAACCTCTGTCTTCCAGATCTTGGTAGGTTCTGAAACTAGATATTCTAAACCATTTTCTTGGATTAGGGTTATCAAATCTCTAATCTCAGTCGCTGCACTCTCAAAAGCATTGCGAACGTACTCATAACAATCGTTGATGTTGTTCTCCAACTTTGGCGCCATGGGTGACGATAAATTTGAGGAGAAGAGAGATGAAGGTTTGTCGACTCAAGGATTTGGTCTCGAAAATGTTGAGAGCATAGTCGACAAAGTTCTTCTGCGACCTATTTATATGTTTGTCAACACAGAAGGTCAAAAGGCGGGGTAATAGATACTTAATGTGTCGACACTGTAGAGATTGTGTCGACACAGACTTCTAATGTCTAGATAAAGTCAGACAACACTATGGGTCGACATAGATTTTTTAATAGTCGACTCTAATATCTGTGTGTCGACACAGACTTCCTTTTGTGTCGACATTAACTACTATAAGTCGACATTGAATTACTTAGCTAGATTTACAAAGTTACTCTAGGTTTAACATGCCTAATTCAATTTTGAAATAATTGAATTTAGTTTCATCTATTGGTTTAGTAAACATGTCAGCAATTTGATTATTTTTGGTGACAAATTCCAAACAAATATCTTCTTTTTCAACATGCTCTCTAATGAAGTGAAATCTAATTTCTAAATGCTTTGTTCTGCTATGTGATACAGAGTTTTTAGTAATATAAATAGTATTTGTAGAATCACAAAATAGTGGAGTTCTACTTACCTTGAGATCATAGTCTTCAAGTTGATGTTGAATCCATAAAAGCTGAGCATAGCAGCTGCCTGCAGCAATATACTCAGACTCTGCAGTGGAAATTGCCACACTTGTCTGCTTCTTACTGCTCCATGACATCAATCTACCACCTAGAAACTAACATGTGCCAGTGGTTCTCTTTCTATCTTCTTTGCAACCTGCAAAGTCTGCATCTGAAAAACCAGTCAGTAGAAAGTCTATATTCTTAGGGTACCAAAGACCAAGATTAGGTGTGCCCTTAAGATATCTCAATATTCTTTTAACTGCTATATAATGAGATTCTTTAGGGCTTGCTTGGTACCTAGCACAGACACATGTAGCATACATAATGTCTGGTCTACTTGCAGTTAAGTATAGAAGGGAGCCAATTATCCCTCTATACAAAGACTCATCTACAGGTTTTCCTGCATCATCTTTGCCTAAAGGCATACTTGTCCCCATTGGAGTTCTCATGGTGGTGGATCACTCCATACCATATTTCTTAATTAACTCCTTGGTGAACTTAGACTGTGATATGGACAAGCCATCATTTGTCTGTCTTACTTGGAGTCCCAAGAAGAATTTGAGCTCACCCATACAACTCATCTCAAACTTCCCTTGCATAAGTTTTGCAAACTTCCTATAAAAGTTGTTTTCTGTAGATCCAAAGATTATGTAATCAAAATAAATCTGTACTAGGATCATCTTGCCCTTTGACTCCCTAAGGAATAGAGTCTTGTCTATTTTCCCCCTTAAAAATATATTTTCAATGACGAAAGTAGACAATGTTTCATACCAAGCCCTAGGGGCTTGTTTCAAACCATATAAGGCTTTCTTAAGTCTATAAACATAATCAGGATAAAGTTGATCAACAAAACCTGAGGGATGATGAACATAGACTTCTTCCTTCAAATTACCATTTAGGAATGCTGACTTGACATCCATTTGGTATACTTTGAAACCTTGGAAAGCAGCAAAGGCAAGGAATAGCCTTATTGCTTCCAACCTTACCACTGGGGAAAATGTCTGATCAAAGTCAATGCCCTCCTCATGTCTATAACCTTTGGCAACCAGTCTTACTTTGTTCTTCACTATGATGTCATTTTCATCTAATTTGTTCCTGTAGATCCACTTTGTCTCAATAATATTATGATCCTTTGGTTTTGGAACTAGCTCCCATACTTTATACCTTCTGAATTAATTCAGCTCCTCCTATATTGCATCAATCCAGTTGGAGTCTTGTATGGCTTCTTCAAATCTCTTTGGTTCCAACTGTGACAGGAAACTTGAGCAAAGCACTATGTTCATGTGTTTGCTTTTGGTTTGCACACCATGTCTGGGATCACCAATAATTTGGTGTGCTGGATGATCCTTTAGATTCCTTATTGCTGGAGGCATTCTATCAGCAATTTGAACTTCTTCAATTTCTCCACAATGCTGAACTTCACTGCCTTCAATGTCAGCGTGTGGACCTTGTACTCCCCCTGGATAGCAACCATCATTTTCCACATCCTGTCTTGCAGTTTGGTCTTCATTAATGGTCAGCATGTCCAACTTTTCTTTTAAACCTGTTGAGCTACAAGAATTGCTAGACAACTCACAGTTAATTATCTCAGATTCATCCAACACTACATGAACAGATTCTTCTACAACTTGTGTAGTCAAGTTATAGACCCTATATGCCTTACTGTTATTGTTGTACACAACAAATATCCCATCTTGGGATTTGGCAGCAAACTAAGTTAGGTGAGACTTGCCAGTGTTAAGCACATAACACTTGCTACCAAAGATCCTAAAGTATGATATGTTTGGTTTTCTGCCCTTCATAATCTCATAGGGTGTCTTTTTGTGGTTCTTAGTTATAGATGCTCTATTGAGAACATGACAAGCAGTATTTACTGCCTCAGCACAGAAATAGTTTTGGAGAGAAGTGTCACTTAGTAGAGTTCCACCAGCCTCAATAAGAGTTCTATTCTTTCTTTCAGCAATTCCATTTTGTTGAGGTGTTCTAGGTGAGGAGAATTCCTGATGAATCCCTAGTTCTTCATAAAACCTTGTCATACAATCGGACTGAAATTCAGTTCCATGGTCACTTCTGATTTTGACCACTGAATTGTTAAGTTCATTCTGAATTTGTTTAACAAAGTTATGAAAGATAATAGGGGTTTCAGATTTCTACCTCAAAAAGAAAACCCATGTAAATCTATAATAGTCATCTACTACCACAAAAGTGTAGACTTTCCTACCTAGACTATGAACTGGCATAAGACCAAATAGATCCATATGCAAGATGTACAAACACCTCACAGAGTCTTTGGTATCAAAACTACGAAAAGAGGATTTGGTCTACTTGCCTTTTTGACAAGCTGAACATATACCCTCTTTTATGCACTTAAATTTAAGACCATTCCCCACTAACCCTAAACTATAGAGTTGGTCTATAGTCTTATAGTTCAGATGAGCTAGCCACTTGTGCCATTGGACACACTGAGATGATTTCTCATCTACAACTAAACATACAGGAGAGTTCATGTTTTCATAATCAAAATTTAAACAATAAACATTCCCTTTTCTATAACCAGACAAAATCACCTTCTGATCACTTGACTTTTTGATCTGACACCCATTCTTAATAAATGAAGTGTCATACACAAGATCACTTAGTTGACTTATGCTTATCAAGTTATGTTTCAAATCTTTTACATAAGCTACTTGAGTGATTGTTATAGAACAAGTAGAAATGTTACCAAACCCTTTTATGACCCATTTTTTTGATCCACCAAAGATCACTTTGGGTTCATTCTCTATGGGAGTATGCTCTTTTAACATTCTTCTTGTTCCAGTCATGTGCTGGAACATCCACTGTCCAAGTACCATATAGGGGTATGGCAACTTGGACCCACCTGCAGCAAATAAAATTAATTTACCTTAGAACCCCAATGTTTATTGGGTTCTAGGTTCAAGTTAGATTGAAACTTGATATTCTTACCAGCAGCCTTCCTCACAAGTAAGCTGGCATTCTTCCTGACACTGGTTTTGTGCCAGCAATCCATGGCATAATTCCCTATCTTACCACAGAACCAGCACTCATATCTATTATACCTCTTTTTAGGTACAGTTTTAACAGCATTGCTGTCAGCTATTCTTAATACTGTTGGTACAGTGGTTCTTTGCTTGAGTGCTGGGGCTACACCCTTGTCATTCAGAATATCAGGCTTACCATAACCATGTATGATATCATGATCATATCTATTAGTTGGCTATCACACTTTTCTGAAGGAAATGGGGGTTTGAAGGCTAGAGGTTGTACTGGGGTTTTGCCTTTTCTTTTGGAATTGGAAGCCCTTTCATTTCCCTTAAAGCCCAATCCAGTCTTACCCTTTTTGGGAATAAAGTCATCAATTAAAGGTAAGATTGATTTTGGCTTAGAGAATTTAGCCACCAGATCCTTTTCTTTCTGAAGTTTGACTTCCAGACTTTTGATTTGATCATTCTTGAATGTAATAGTACTCATCTGAATAACAGTTATGTTTTTCAGTTTTGCTACTTCATTCATATTTAGATCCAGTATTTTTTCTGAATCTAATGCAGCCAGCTTAAGAGCTGCAATTTCCTTGTCCTGTACTTTGTTAAGGATTCTGCTTTTCTTAAATGCTTGCAGCAGATCAACATATTCATCAATAAGTTGATGAACATCTCCTTCAAATTCAGATTCATCCACATCTCTTAATGCAGATGCTTCTGATTCTAAACCAGTATAGTAATCAAAAACTATTGAAGAATTGTTTACCTTACTAGGTCCAGGCTGATCCTGGTACTGATCTTCTTCTATTAAGGCCATCAGCCTTTACAACAATGTTCTTCAATTCCATTTACTGAGTTCAGCAATTTCAAGAACTCAGCCTCTTCTGCATCCTCTTTAGTTGCCAACAGTCCTATGTTTGTTTCTGCTTCAGCTTCAGCCTCAGAATCTGATGATGAATAATCTAAGCAGCTTTTTTGCTTCTTTGCAACAAAGGATTTCTCCTTCTTGCCCTTATTTTTTAATTTCTTCTTATCATTAGATTCTTTCCTTTTGTCAGGGCAATCAGCTACCACATGTCCAGGCCTTTTGCAACAATAGCAAACAATCTTAGTTGAAGATAATTTACTAGGTTTAGAGTCATACCTGTCCTTCCTAGAGGATTTCTTTTTCTGATAGTAATCATCCTTGGATTGTGAGGAGGATGGCTTGGATCTCCACTGTTTCTTCTTCAAGAACCTTTGAAATTTTTTTGAGAAAGCAGCCAAGTCTTCATTAGAATTTGGACTATCTGATGTGTGACTGTCAGAACTTTCTGAAACTACTTTTGCAGCTTTCCTAGGAGGAGATGGAGACGTCCTCCTATCTTTTCTTATGGCTTCAGTCTTGAAAGCCACTGACTTATCTCTGTAATCAACTTTATTACTTTTCTCCTCCTCCTTTCTGACCACCAGTTGCATCTCATATGAAAGCAGTTTGCCAAATAATGTTGGAGGTGAGAATTCTGCTAGCCTGGCCACTTCCCTAATGGAACATATCTTGGTGTCCCAGTCCTTAGTTAATGATCTCAAAAACTTATCATTTAACTCATATGTACTGAATACTCTTCCATATGACATCAATTCACTAACTATTCTAAAGAACTTCTTGTAACATTCAATTATGCTGTCTATTTTAGATTGTCTAAAACTTTCATACTCCTGATTCAGCATAGACTTTCTGTCTTCTCTCACTTCTTCTAAACCCTCCATGTAGACAATCAGGGTGTCCCATATTTCTTTGGAGGTCTTGCAGTGAATCAGATTTTGGAATGTTGAATCATCTATAGCTCTGACTATTATATTCTGTGCTCTCTTATCCATAGTAGACAAGATGATCTCATCCTTTGTCATTTCAGAATACTCCTTTGGTGTCCTGAGATTTGCATCAAGAACTGAGACTTTTATTGGGATGAATGGCCCTTCTTTGACTATCATATAGATTCTTGGATCTGAAGCTTTCATAAACAGTCTAGCGCTTTCATTCCATATGCCAAAAATCTCTTTCCTGCATATAGGTAACTTCATGGAACCAAACTCCTTATGATTCTTAATGGAACCCATTTTGCCTAATAGATTTCTGCCTTGGAGATCTACTCATACTGTTAAGTCTATTCTTTGAGCAAACTCCCTCTGATACCACAAGAAAGAATTGGTTTCAAGATGTTCTAAACACCTAAAGGGGGGGGGTGAATAGGTTCAATTCTTTTTCTGACTTAGGCAGATAAATCTATCTAGTTTAGAAATTTATTCAGTAGAAAACACAGCACAGTATTCACATATACACAGCATACCATAGATTACACACCAGATTTATAGTGGTTCCCCAAATGATGGGTACATCCACTTCCCCCTTCGCCTATCTAGCAATGTACTAGATTCGGCCTAACTTCATTCCTTCTTCTCAGATCCGCAGATCTTACAGATCAGACCAAGACTGGTTCCTACAACTCAGAGTGAATCCAATACTCCTACAACTCAGGCACAAGCCCTACCTCAGCCTCTTCCACAGGCCTACAACTCAGAGTGACACCCCACTCCTACACTCAGGCAAAAGCCCTACCTCAGCCTCTTTCACAGGCCTACAACTTAGGGAACAGATTCCCCTACCTCAGACACTCAGCCCTACCTCAGACTTTATAATTTAGGCTTACAACTCAGGAAGTAAATCTCCTACACTCAGATCTAATATAGATCCTACAAAAGTTATTGATGACAAAGATAATAATATCTTCAACCAGATGGAGAGAGAAGTGCTTGAAGGCTTCTTGATCAGTTCTTGATAGAACTGATTACTTAAGGATCAACTTGTCTTAGCTTTCTTCAAAACTTCTTGAATCTGAACAAAGTAGGGTTGATCTTCTTGGTGTTGGAGTTGATCTTCAATCAGCTTCCTTCGGAAATTAATCTGAATTCTTCTTCAGACCTAATCTGAATTCTTCAGGCAGACTGTTCAGGATCTGCCTTCACTGGATGAGAACTTCTCTCCTTCTTTTTTCTCTCTCTACAATCTGTTGACTATTTCTTCTTTCTCTTCTTCTGGATCCTCAATCCTTCAGAGATTATAATTGATTAGATTTCTGTTATTTTTCTTCAATTGTTGAGAGAGCATATATATATATATAGGCTTCAACCATGGTTACCGATTGTTCCGGTTTCAAACGGTCTTCTAACACCTCTGACAGATGTGACAGTAATGTCAGTAATGACAGCTGTGAAGTCTCTAGTTGTATTACTTTAATCTTCATTGGTCTTTGACTCAGCAGCAGAGAATGTCGAGTGAATACTTCACATGTGTTGACACACATAGTTCATGTGTCGACACAAGTCTTGATGATGTCGACACAGCTTCACTTTTACTTCTCGACATAGCTTCTGTGGAATATGTCGACACAAGTCCTGTGTGTCGACACAAACACCCTTGTCTTGACAAAGTTGGTGTCGACAGAATTCAGGTGTGTGTCGACACAAGTTCTGTGTGTCGACACAGTCATTGTCGACAGAATTCTGGAATGTGTCGACGGCTTCTCTGTATGTCGACACAACTCCTGATAGTGTCGACACAATTTGTCCCTTGGTGTCGACATAGTGTTGTCGACAGATTTTCTGTGTGTCGTCACAAATTCTGTATCGACACAATCTGGCCCTTGGTGTCGACACAGATTCCCATGTCGACGCTTGTACTTAGAAAATTATTCTTCCATTTACATAACCTGCACATGATAACTCAACACAACATGAAATACAACTTGATGCATATCATTGAATTAGGTGAGGCTTCTTCAAATCTGATACAAATTTTCTGTACCCAACAATCTCCCCTATTTGGAGAAGTCATAACCCTTAGTCAATGATATACATCACTCAATATGATGTATAAAAACATTCTGATAGGGAAACCAAAACAAGTATATATTATATCATCACAGAATATGATACAAACATTAAACAAGAATCATTCAAAAGTTTGTTGACAACAGATTACAGATTCTGAAGATTACAATGTTCTAAAATCTAGTCAGTCTATCCTATGGCTGATCAGGCTCCTTGATCACTATGCCTTTGTCAGACTGGACCCTTGCTTGTACTGGAGCTTCAGTATCTTCAGCTGGCTTCTTGCCTTTGAGATCTTTCTTCTTAAGTTCTTCAGCCTTAACTTTTTGCCTTTCAAAATAGTGATAAGTCTTGGGAAAGTATTTACTTGGCTCCACAGCTGTAGTAGGTATTTTTCCGTCCTTGTGATCCCTTCTGAACTGATGAATAATATCTTGTCTCTGCAGATATTTGTTCCACTCAACTTTAGAATACCACTTGCCTCTATCATGTATTTTGTCTTTGACAGCTTGCCAGGCAGTGAGTATTATATTTCTAGAGGTGGGACTCCATCTTTCAAAATTAGGCTTCCGTTCAGCCTGCTCTCTAAATCCTTTTTTTTTGAGAGTTGAGCTTCTTGCTCTTTATTCAGTGCTGCCTCTGACATTTTCACTTTCTCAAATATAACATTCTTAGTAGCCTATGGAGGGTTATACATTTGTTGAACAAGTTGTTGAATTCCCTCAAAATTAGACGGGGGGTATATGATTTGAGCTACCTCCTGCTGATCCCCTTCAAGTCCTGCAGCTTGAATACCTGACTTAGCTGTATTATCATCATCACATAGGGGTGGATATCCCAGAGTTGCTCTAACAGCATTTGTTATCCATTTAGCATGCTCTAAACTAGCATTGACTAACAACCTCTCCCCCTTTATGACTTCTCTCTCAATATGATCTCTTAAGTCATCTTTTTGGAACCTGATCTGATTAACTAGATAATTGGTTCCTTCTGTATAATAAGATTTAAACTTCTATAGCTGAGCAGATATGATCTTCTGAGAGGCATGAATGACAGAGTGGAAAGTGGTAAAATCTTCTTGAAGTTTCTTATCAAACTCTGACTTATCTTTAACCCTTTCCTCAGTTAATGCAGTTGCAGTGTTTTTTAACTCATTAACAATCACATTATGTGATTCAGTAAGATTATCATTCATTCTAATTTGATTTTCTAGGACATATCCTTGCTTGACCACTATATCATCAATCTGTGTCCTTACCTCTTGTTGCTGCTTTGTCCAGATAAACTACAGCATTACCTCCTTTATGGAAGCAATCTGTCATCTATTTTTTATTTTGGTTTACTTCAAATCTGATGGATTTTATATCTTGAGCCAAAGAAAACTGAAGTTCCTTATGGCTTTCATCCACATATTTTTCAAGAGCTTGTCTTTGCTCATCCATTTTAACTTGCATAGAAACCAATAGTGAACTGAAATCAACTGTTGGAGCTGAGGGTTGTGAGGCAGTCTGTAAAGCTTTCTTATAATTTGAGCTTTTCTTCATGTAAACCATCTGTTTTCTCTTCTTTACTCTAAGGGCTTCTCCATCATCAGATTCAGAAGAACTTTAAAGTTCACTATGTCCTTTGGACTTGAGGGCAGCTCCTTGTCAACCCTTGGCAACTCCCCCTTAGTCCCTGGCTCCTCCCCCTCAGTCCTTGACACTACTTCCTCAGTTATTACTTCTTGTAAGTCAAGAAACAATTCCTCAAGAGTGAATTCTTGTGGTAGTTGAACTGGAGAAACATCTGTATCTTGTACATTTAATGGAGCATCATCCAAGGCAGATGTATTATCCATTGATATATTCTGTGCAGGGATGTTGTCATGGTGTGTCTCAAGAATAGTTTGAGTGGTTGTTTCACTCTCTAATGCAGCTTGCTCTTTCTCAGGAGCAACTTCTGGAGGCAAGACCTCTTGTTGAGCTGGTGAAAGCTCATTGGCTCACACTAGAGGAAGCACATCCTGAACTTGATCCAGTGGGATGGTCCTTTCTGGAATATGCTCCCCCTGCATCTACTATCATCTACATTCTTAGGGGCAGATGATTTCCTTGTAGATTCTTATTTTTCTTCATCTGAACTGAAGATCACTTGTTCTTCTAAATCACTAGAAGATTCAGTTTTCCTGGGGGCTGTCTTTTTTTTTTTAGTTTTGGTTGTTTTTGTGGTATAGAACCATCCTTTGTCAGAACTCTCTCCCACCTGGATAGTATTTTCATATCCATCCTTCTCATGTGGTTTATTCTAGATCCAATTGTGTGGTTCAGCACTTAAGGAATATTCATTTCCAGATACATACTTAATATTCTTCATAGATTAGGTTTCTTCAGACTTTCCTTGATCTTGTCAAAAATCACAGCAGACCAGTTAGTTTTTATTCTGAAAATAACTCTGGTCATTATGCTGAACATATAGGCTGAGATCCTATCATGTTTTCCTGGTTTGCAGAGAACTACTTTTCCCACAATCTCTGAGAGAAAGTTTCCTTGTGAGTTCATCCCCTTCCTCTGCATTGATGATTCAATCTTAGTGGTGGGATCCAGGCCACACCATTGAAGAGCTTCTTTTGTCGTTGAAGATGTGACTTCGTCATCTTCCTGAGTTCTGGGCAATTAGAGTGTCTTCCTCAGATGCTTTTGGGTAAGTTTCACTTGCTACCTTGAATTGATGACCTAATCTTCAATCCAGTTGAATCCAGGGTCACTTTTGTATAGAATTCAAGAACCTCCTTCTTCCAGATCTTGATAGGTTCTGAAACTAGATATTCTAAACCATTTTCTTGGATTAGGGTTATCACATCTCTAATCTCAGTCGCTGCACTCTCAAAAGCATTGTGAACTAACTCATAACCTTTGTTGATGTTGTTCTCCAACTTTGGCGCCATTGGTGATGAAACATTTGAGGAGAAGAGAGATGAAGGTTTCTCAACTCAAGGATTTGGTCTCGAAAATGTTGAGAGAGTAGTCGACAAAGTTCTTCTGTGACCTATTTATATGTTTGTCAACACAGAAGGTCAAAAGGCGGTGTAATAGATACTTAATGTGTCGACATTGTAGAGATTGTGTCGACACATACTTCAAATGTCTCGACAAAGTCAGACAACACTTTGTGTCGACACAGTTTGCGATGTGTCGACACAGATTTTTTATTAGTCGACTCTAATATCTGTATGTCGACACAGAACTTCCTTTTGTATCGACATTAACTTCTATATGTCGACATTGAATTACTTAGACAGATTTACCAAGTTACTCTAGGTTTAACATGCCTAATTCAATTTTGAAATAATTGAATTTAGTTTCATTTAGTGGTTTAGTAAACATGTCAGCAATTTGATTTTTTGTGGTGACAAATTCCAAACAAATATCTTCTTTTTCAACATGCTCTCTAATGAAGTGAAATCTAATTTCTATATGCTTTGTTTTGCTATGTGATACAGGGTTTTTAGAAATAGAAATAGTACTTGTAGAATCACAAAATAGTGGAGTTCTACTTACCTTGAGACCATAGTCTTCAAGTTGATGTTGAATACATAAAAGCTGAGCACAAGAGCTTCCTGCAGCAATATACTCAGACTATGCAGTGGAAATTGCCACACTTTCCTGCTTCTTAATACTCCATGACACCAATCTACCACCTAGAAACTGACATGTGTCAGTGATGTTTTTTCTATCTTCTTTGCAACCTGCAAATTCTGCATCAGAAAAACCAGTCAGTAGAAAGTCTCTATTCTTAGGGTACCAAAGACCAAGATTAGGTGTGCCCTTAAGATATCTCAATATTCTTTTAACTTCAGTATAATGAGATTCTTTAGGGCTTGCTTGGTACCTAGCAGACACATGTAGCATACATAATGTCTGGTCTACTGGCAGTTAAGTATAGAAGGGAGCCAATTATCCCTCTATACAAAGAATCATCTACAGGTTTTCCTTCATCATCTCTGCCTAAAGGCATACTTGTCCTCATTGGAGTTCTCATGGTGGTGGATGACTCCATACCATATTTCTTAATTAACTCCTTGGTGAACTTAGACTGTGATATGGACAAGCCATCATCAGTCTGTCTTACTTGGAGTCCCAAGAAAAATTTGAGGTCACCCATACTGCACATCTCAAACTTCCCATTGCATATGTTTTGCAAACTTCCTACAAAGGTTATTTTCTGTAGATCCAAAGATTATGTCATCAATATAAATCTGTACTAGGATCATTTTGCCCTTTGACTCCCTAAGAAATATAGTCTTGTCTATTTTCCTCCTTGAAAATTTATTTTCAATGAGGAAAGTAGACAATGTTTCATACTAAGCCCTAGGGGCTTGTTTCAAACCATATAAGGCTTTCTTAAGTCTATAAACATAATCAGGATAAAGTGGATCAACAAAACCTTAGGGCTGATGAATATAGACTTCTTCTTTCAAATTACCATTTAGGAATGCTGACTTGACATCCATTTGGTATACTTTGAAACCTTGGAAAGAAGCAAAGGCAAGGAATAGCCATATTGCTTCATACCTTGCCACTGGGCAAATGTCTGATCAAAGTCAATGCCCTCCTCCTGTCTATAACCTTTGGCAACCAGTCTTGCTTTGTTCTTCACTATGATGCCATTTTAATCTAATTTGTTCATGTAGATCCACTTGGTCTCAATAATATTATGATTCTTTGGTTTTGGAACCAGCTCTCATACTTTACACCTTCTGAATTGATTCAGCTCCTCCTGCATTGCATCAATCTAGTTGGAGTCTTGTATGGCTTCTTCAAATCTCTTTGGTTCCAACTGCGACAGGATACTTGAGCAAAGCACTATGTTCACGTGTTTTCTTCTGGTTTGCACACCATGTCTGGGATCACCAATAATTTGGTGTGCTGGATGATCCTTTAGATTCCTTATTGTTGGCGGCATTCTATCAGCAATTTGAACTTCTTCAATTTCTCAACCATGCTGAACTTCATTGTCTTCAATGTCAGCTTGTGGATCTTGTACTCCCCCTGGACAACAACCATCATTTTCCACAGGAGCCTTGCAGTGGTCTTCATTAATGGTCAGCATGTCCAACTTTTCTTTTAAACCTGTTGAGCTACAAGAATTGCTAGATAACTAACAGTTAATTAGCTCAGATTCATCAAACACTACATGAACAGATTCTTCTACAACTTGTGTAGTCAAGTTGTAGACCATATATGCCTTACTGTTATTGCTTTACCCAACAAATATCTCATCTTGGGATTTGGCAGCAAACTTAGTTAGGTGAGACTTGCAAGTGTTACGCACATAACACCTGCTACCAAAGACCCTAAAGTAGGATATGTTTGGTTTTCTGGCCTTCATAATCTCATAGGGTGTCTTTTTGTGGTTCTTAGTTATAGATGCTCTATTGAGAACATGATAAGCAGTATTTACTGCCTCATCACAGAAATATTCTGTGAGAGAAGTGTCACTTAGTAGAGTTCTATTCTTTCTTTCAGCAATTCCATTTTATTGAGGTGATCTAGGTGAGGAGAATTCTTGATGAATCCATAGTTCTTCACAGAACCATGTCATACAATCAGACTGAAATTCAGTTTCATGGTCACTTCTGATTTTGACCACTGAATTGTTAAGTTCATTCTGAATTTGTTTAACAAAGTTATGAAAGACAATAGGGGTTTCAGATTTCTGCCTCAAAAAGAAACCCATGTAAATCTAGAATAGTCATCTACTACCACAAAAGTATAGACATTTCTACCTAGACTATGAACTGGCATATGACCAAATAGATCCATATGCAAGAGGTACAAACAACTCATAGAGTCTTTGGTATCAACACTATGAAAAGAGGATTTGGTGTGCTTGCCATTTTGACAAGCTGAACATATACCCTCTTTATGCACTTAAATTGAGAACCATTCCTCACTTACTCTAAACTATAGAGTTGGCCTATAGTCTTATAGTTCAGATGATCTAGCCTCTTGGGCCATTGGACACACTGAGATGCTTTCTCATCTGCAACTAAACATACAGGAGAGTTCATGTTTTCATAATCAAAATTTAAACAATAAACATTCTCTTTTATATAACCAGACAAGATCACCTTCTGATCACTTGTCCTTTTGATCTCACACTCATTCTTAATAAATGAAGTGTCATACCCAAGATCACTCAGTTGACTTATGCTTATCAAGTTATGTTTCAAACCTTTTACATAAGCCACTTGAGTGATTGTTATAGAACAAGTAGAAATGTTACCAAACCCTTTTATGACCCCTTTTTCTGATCCACCAAAGATCACTTTGGGTCCATTCTCTATGAGAGTATAGTCTTTTAACATTATTCTTGTTCCAGTCATGTGCCTAGAATATCCACTGTCCAAGTATAATATAGGGGTATGACAAATTGGACCCACCTGCAGCAAATAAAATTAATTTACCTTAGAACCCCAATATTTTTTGGGTTCTAGGTTCAAGTTAGATTGAAACTTGATATTCTTACCAGCAGCCTTCCTCATAGGTAAGCTGGCATTCTTCCTGACACTGTGTTGTGCCAGTAATCCATGGCATAATGTCCTATCTTACCAAAACACCAGCACTCATATATATTATACCTCTTTTTAGGTACAGTTTTAACAGCATTGCTATCAGCTGTTCTTAATACTGTTGGTATAGTGGTTCTTTGCTTGAATGTTGGGGTTATACCCTTGTCATTCAGAATATCAGGCTTACCATAACCATGTATGATATCATGATCATATCTATTAGTTGGCTGCCATACTTTTCTGAAGGAAATGGGGGTGTTTGAAGGCTAGAGGTTATACTGGGGCTTTGCCTTTTCTTTTGGAATTGGCAGCCCTTGCATTTCCATTAAAGCCCAATCCCGTCTTACCCTTTTTGGGAATAAAGTCATCAATTAAAAGTAAGACTGATTTTGGCTTAGAGAATTTAGCCACCACATCCTTTTCCTTCTGAAGTTTGACTTCCAAACTTTTGATTTGATCATTCTTGAATGTAATAGTACCCATCTGAATAACAATTATGTTTTTCAGTTTGTCTACTTCATTCATCTTTAGATCCAGCATTTTTTCTGAATCTAATGCAGCCAGCTTAAGAGCAGCAATTTCCTTGGCCTGTGCTTTGTTAAGGATTCTGCTTTTTTTAGTGCATGCAGCAGATCACCATATTCATCAAAAAGTTGATGAACATCTCCTTCAGATTCAGATTCATCCACATCTCTTGATGCAGATGTTTCTGATTCTGAACCAGTATAGTAATCAAAAACTATTGAAGAATTGTTTACCTTACTAGGTCCATGTTGATCCTAGCACTTATCTTCTTTTAATAAGGCCATCAGCCTTTACAACAATGTTCTTCAATTCCATTTACTGAGTTCAGCAATTTCAAGAACTCAGCCTCTTCTGCATCCTCTTTAGTTGCCAACAGTCCTATATATATTTCAGCTTCAGCTTCAGCCTCAGAATTTGATGATGAAGAATCTGACCAGCTTTTTTGCTTTTTTGCAACAAAGGATTTCTCCTTCTTGCCTTTGTTCTTTAGTTTCGTCTTATCATTAGATTCTTTCCTTTTGTCAGGGAAATCAGATACCACATGTCCAGGCCTGTTGCAATAATAGCAAACAATCTTTGTTGAAGATAATTTACTAGATTTAGAGCCATACCTATCCTTCCTAAAGGATTTCTTTTTCTGATAGTAATCATCCTTGGATTGTGAGGCTGATAGCTTGGATCTCCACTGTTTCTTCTTCAAGAACCTTTGAAATTGTTTTGAGAAAGCAGCTAAGTATTCATCAGAATTTGGACTATCTGATGTGTGACTGTCAGAACTTTCTGAAACTACTTCTGCAGCTTTCTTAGGAGGAGATGGAGACTTCCTCCTATCCTTTCTTATGGCTTCAGTCTTGAAATCCACTGACTTATCTCTGTAATCAACTTTATTACTTTTCTCCTCCTCCTTTCTGACCATCAGTTGCATCTCATATGAAAGCAGTTTGCCCAATAATGTTGGAGGTGAGATTTCTCTTAGTCTGGTCACTTCCCTAATGGCACATATCTTGGTGTCCCAGTCCTTAGTTAATGATCTCAAAAACTTATCATTTAACTCATATGTACTGAATACTCTTCCATATGACATCAATTCATTAACTATTCTGAAGAACTTCTTGAAACATTCAATTATGCTGTCTGTTTTAGATTGTCTAAAAATTTCATACTCTTGATTCAGCATAGACTTTCTATCTTATCTCACTTCTTTCTGAACCCTTCATGTAGACAATCAGGGTGTCCCACATTTCTTTGGAGGTCTTATAGTGAATTAGATTTTGGAATTTTGAATCATCTATAGCACTGACTATTATATACTGTGCTCTCTTATCCATAGTAGACAAGATGATCTTATCCTTTATCATTTCATAATACTCCTTTGGTGTCCTGAGATTTGAATCAAGAACTGAGACTTTCATTGGGATGAATGACCCTTCCTTGGCTGTCATATAGATTCTTGGATCTGAAGCTTCCATAAATAGTCTAACCCTTTCTTTTCATATGTAAAAAATCTCTTTCCTGCATATATGTAACTTCATGGAACCAAACTCCTTATGATTCTTAATAAAACCCACTTTGCCTAATAGATTTCTGCCTTGGAGATCTACTCAGACTGTTAAGTCTATTCTTTGAGCAACCTCCCTCTGATACCACTTGAAAGAATTGGTTTCAAGATGTTCTAAACACATAGAGGGGTGGGGGGGTGAATAGGTTCATTTCTTTTTCTGACTAGATTTATAGTGGTTCCCCAAATGTTGGGTACATCCACTTTCCCCCTTCTCCTATCTAGTAGTGTACTAGATTCGGCCTAACTTCCTTCCTTCTTCTCATATCCGCAGATCTTACAGCTCAGGGCGAAGACTGGTTCATATAACTCAGAGTGAATCCACACTACTACAACTCAGACACAAGCCCTACCTCAGCCTCTTCCACAGGCCTACAACTCAGAGTGACACCCCACTCCTAGACTCAGGCAAAAGCCCTACCTCAGCCTCTTTCACAAGCCTACAACTCAGGAAACAAATTCCCCTATCTCAGGCACTCAACCCTACCTCAGCCTTTATAATTTAGGCTTACAACTCAGAGAAGTAAATCTCCTACACTTAAATCTAATACAGATCCTACAAAAGTTATTGAGGACAAAGATAATAATATCTTCAACCAGATGGAGAGAGAAGTGGTTGAAGGTTTCTTGATCAGTTCTTGATAGAACTGATTACTTAAGGATCAACCTGTCTTAGCTTTCTTCAAAGCTTCTTGAATCTGAACAAAGTAGGGTTGATCTTCTTGGTGTTGGAGTTGATCTTCAATCAACTTCCTTCAGAAATTAATCTGAATTCTTCTTCAGACTTGATCTGAATTCTTCAGGCAGACTGTTCAGGATCTGCCTTGACAGGATGAGAATTCTCTCCTTCTTGTTTTTCTCTCTCTACAATCTGTTGACTATTTCTTCTTTCTCTTCTTCTGGATCCTCAATCCTTTAGAGATTATAATTGATTAGCTTTCTGTTATCTGTCTTCAATTGTTGAGAGAGCATATCTATATATAGGCTTCATCCATGGTTACCGACTGTTCCGGTTTCAAATGGTCTTCTGACACCTCTGACAGATGTGACAGCAATGTTAGTAATGACAGTTGTCAAGTCTCCAGTTGTATTACTTCAACCTTCATTGGACTTTGACTCAGCAGCAGAAAATGTCGAGTGAATACTTCATATGTGTCGACACACATAGTCCATGTGTCGACACAATTCTTGATGATGTCGACACAGCTTCACTTTTACTTCTCGACACAGCTTCTATGGAATGTGTCGACACAAGTCGTGTGTGTCGACACAAACAATTTTTGTCCTTACAAAGATGATGTCGACAGAATTCTGGTGTGCGTCGACACAAGTTCTATGTTCGACACAGTCATTGTCGACAAAATTCTGTAATGTGTCGACAGCTTCTCTGTGTGTCGACACAACTTTTGATAATATCGACACAATCTGGCCCTTGGTGTCGACACAGTGTTGTCAACAGATTTTTTGTGTGTCGACACAAATTCTGGGTGTCGACACAATCTGGCCCTTGGTGTCGACACAGCCATTCCCAAGTGTCGACGCTTGTACTTAGAAAATTTTTCTTCCATTTACATAATCTGCACATGATAACTCAACACAATATCAATTACAACTTGATGCATATCATTGAGTTAGGTGAGGCTTCTCCAAATCTGGTACACAGTTTCCAATGTACCCAACACTAGCTGCTAGCTATTCCTCTTCTAATAATCTCCCCCTTTGTCTGTGTCTTGTTCTTGAGACAAAGAAATCAGCTATTATGACAGTTGATCTACTGCAACAGCTGCCTGCTCCTTCCCAACAGGAGGTTGATTCTGTTTCAGCAACTACTGGACATGCTACCCCTTTATATGGTGTTGAGCTTGCTCCCCTTCAACAGGAGCATCCTTATCATTCCCTCTACTGGACACTTGTGTCCATCTAAGTCTTGATAACACTTAATTGTCTTTATAGTCTTTATGTGTCATCAAGGACTTATCTACCTGCAGGAAAAGTAAATCATGCAGCACAAGTATGACATGGAGTAACTGAAGTTAAACCAATTTTGACACACCCAATCTTAATTTAGATGGTGTTGAATCTTGACTTCATCTAGTGGCATGATAAACATGTCAGCCACCTATCAGTCAGGATAAACTCAGGATTGAGTTCTTCTTTATACTCCCTAACTTATTGAAACTTAATCTACATGTGCAAAGTCCTGTTATGAAAGTCAGGATTCCTATTAACTTAGATTACACTTAGTACAATATCAATATAAAAGAAATTCTACTTATCTGGAGGTTATGTTTCTGATGCCATAAAATTTATGTATGGCAAACTTGAGTTCGACAAATTGCTCAGATTTCGTCGAGCTCTGTTAGAAAAAATTCTTATGATTTCGTCGATCTGCATTCGAAGAATTCTTCTGATTTCCTCGAGCTCCATCCATGTTGATGCTTAGCAACTCCCTAGCACCTTACACAGTTTCTTTTTGCTGAGCCAAATCTTCTCCCCTTCTTTAGCATCTAACTTGCCTTCGGCTTCAGCTTTCTGATTAGCAGTACAAGAGTGTTCAAACCTCTTAGTACTATCTTGATCATTACATTGATCTCCACTCTTGATCACCACTTGATCTATCCCTTCTTGGTTTCTGAACAGACAGGGTGGAGCTGGTCTTCTTCTCCCCCTAGCTGATTGCAGATAATACAAATGGTGCAGCTGTCAGCTTTCTCTTCTCATGAGGCTGAATGTGGCTTGCCTTCTTCCAGCAGGATCCATCACATGGGTAGTTTCCCACTCAACTTATGCAATGTTCATGGGGGCAAGCTAATCCTCAGCAGTGATGTTGATCTATTCTGTACTAGGGAACTTTGAGTAAGATTCAGGCTTGTCCAGTAACCTTGACTGAACATGCTCCCCATCAGCATTTGCATAGATCATGTCCATAAATCCCAATGACTTGGACACCTTACCCTTCTATTAGGATAACTTCCTTGTTCCAGTCCAAGTTCGGAAACATCTTCTGTCCAAGTGCCACATGAGGGACGGGCACTAAGACTAACCTGCAAAATAGAATTACGTTACCTTAGGACCCCAAAAGGGATTGGGTCCTAGGTTCCTGTTAGCCTGAAATCTAACTTGCCTCCCTGTAGAATTTCTAATGGGTAGGCTAACTCTTGCTCTAGACACAGAAGGATTGTACCATCAATGTAGGGAAAAATGCCCCACCTTACCATAGCCCCAACACCCATGAATATTATATCTTCTTTTCTGTGTAGGTCTTGCAGTGTGGTTAACTGCAGACTGAACAGAAGGAAGATGAGCAGCAACTTTCTTCAGGTTCCTTTCAGCTAGGATCTGACTGAAGGTCCTTCTTCCAGCAGGCTTCCTTAGCTTGCCCTAAGTGGTATTTACAGCTGTCTTCTTTGCAGATGACAAGCTGTTTATATCATCAGAACTAGCCAAGTTAGGCTTACTAGTTAGGCTGACCCTTGGTTTGAGTCCTTGTTGGATGGGCTTGAGTGAAAGCCACAGCCTTAACCTCGTGAGTTGGGGCTGAGGCACCAAATATAAATGGTCCAGCATGGGTCATTTGTACTTTTTCATGGGGAGTCATAAAGGCATTCAATCCCCTACCCTTTCTTCTCCCATTATAAGATAAACTTGAGTCCTTACAAGGAGAATTTCCATTCTTATAGTGACCATACATGCAAGTCCTAGTCATGTCTGTGAGAAGGGAGGATTACCTTGTGCAAGGTTGACTGTGTCACTATAAGGGCTTTGCCTTTCCCTTTGGAAAGGAAAACTGTTGTGCTTCCCTTGACTGCTAACTCCTTCTTACCCATTTGGGAGTAGAAGGAATTTATCAAGGGCAGTACAGCTTTAGGCTTGCTGAATTCAGCCACAGCCCTTCTCTCCTTTAGGAGTTGCCCTTCAAGATCCACAAAGATCTTGTCATTCTGCCTTATGGTCTCAATTTGGATGATTGAGATGGCCTTCTATTGGCTGACTTCCCTCACTTTCTGATCCAGTAAGGAAGCTGTCTCAGATTGTCGGGCATCAGCTAGCTGAAGAGAAGTAATATCCTCAGCCTGCATCTTGGCCAACTTCTTGCTTTTTTTCAAAGCATCTAGAATTTACCATACTTATCAATCAATTGATTGACATCTACCTTAGATTTAGAGACATCTTCATCCCTGGATGAGGATGCATCAGAATCTGGATTGGTCACATGACCTGAGCAATGAGAAGAACTTTACAGATATTGTACCTGATCTAGACCAGGCTGACCCTGGCACGATTCTTCTCCTTTTGTCATGGAAATTATCCCATAATAACTACAGTCATCTTATTCTTCATCATCCACCTCTGAATCACTTTATGAGTGTGATAGAGGGGCCCTGATCTCCTTTCTAACATCTGGACTATCTTCTACTATAACTGTAACACCCCGTATCCGTCGCATAGTATATAGCAGTAGGTCCGGGCGGGGCCTGACGCCATATACTACAGACAGACCAGGTGGTTACTCATGGAAACCATCCAACCAATCATAACATCCTACACAGAGCATTCTAGCGGAAGCAGTCTTATAAAAGTTGCAATAAAGAACCCAGCACTAAAGCATGAATGTCCACTAATACCAAATAGGAATGATACAAAATACACCAGTACAAACCTTAAGGCATTACAAAATTTGTTCACTTCATATTACATATTTTACAAACCACAGCACGCAGGCCGGTCATACATGAATAAAGCAGTAAACACTCCAATCAGGCCTTCGAGGGCCGGCTTCGCAAAAAGGGCTTTAGCCCGCTATTGACCGCTTGGTCCAGCAGCACCTGCAAGCAACAAACCACCGCACGGTGGAAAAACAAGGCAACGGTCAGCAATGCTGACCAAATTATAATGATCCCGCCGCCAACTCGGGGCGGTGATGCTCCTTCCCTGCGTTTCATTAGCATAAGCGAGCAATATATATATAACCATTTCATCAAAGACGTTGGCTCGCACGGCCACACGCCCCGTGCTCTCAGGGCACATTCTTGGGGAACCGGTCGATGTCACGTAAATTAAAGCCATAGACATGCCGGACTCACCACCGCCACTTTGACGGCCAAACCTATGAGCATTTTGTCTTCCCGGCATGGGTCATGACAGTTTAAGCCATAGACCGCCGAAGACTCTCATCTATGCCAACGGCAAGTGCCACGTAACTTTAGGTCTCTTTAGCCCGAATGACATAGAAGTGGGTACGGTTCCATTTAACCCGTGCTCACGTCGCAACGACAATTTAAGCCATTTGCATGGGTCAAACTTCTCCCGAGTCCATTTTCGTCACACAATTTCACATAACCCGGTTATGTTCAAGTTGGCTCTCAGGCCTCCAAGTTGGCAAGATCACGCATCCGCCCAGTTTTCTGGGTGCACCTTCGGGTTAATCCCCAAGGCTCCCTGTTGCAATCTACCTTGTAGAAAACCCGAAAAACAACCAATAGCACGGAGTCTTCTCTAGCATTTATGCAATGCAACATCACCGATCCAGACCAACATGTTCGGGTAGGCTTCACACATCATGCTTATGTCTGTTCTCGCTTACGGACTCTAAACAACGGGGATTTCACATATCTACCCGAAGGAACGCCTTCAACTCACCGCAAACTCGCGAGAGAGGGCTTCCTATGCAAAGAAGGAGAGCTACTCATGCTCAAGAAGAGAATCGTTACCCTAGCGTTCCTCTTTGGCGCCATGGAACAGTAAGCGGATGAAAAGAACCGCACTAGCTTTGCCTCCATGGATCCGGAGTCGGCTCGCGATTTGGAGCTTCGAAGCTCCTCCAATGGCCGGATCTAGCTCCTTCTTCCTTACTTGGCTCACCTCTCTCTCTCTCTCTAAGCTTTTAGAAAGATAATAACTTATGAAAAGTGAGGGTTTCTAAGGCCCAATCCCGGGTATATCCCTTCAGGAACAACCCCCAGCCGTTGGATCACCAATTATAGAAACAAACGGCTTTGATTCGGGACTGAAATGCCCAATCTGGATGAAACACGGCCTAGCACACGCCCGTGTCCAGGGCCGTGTGCCTCATTCGCCGTCAAAATTGACGCGCCTGGAACAACATACGGGCATCGAACACGCCCGTGTTCGATCTGACACGCCCATGTTCCACCTGACACGGCCGTGTGGCCGGCCGTGTACCACCATAGTTTTTCCCCGAAAACCACCCGAGCACTGCACGGGTTCTAGGACACGCCCGTGTCCTTGCCCGTGTCACCTCAACACGCCTGGGCTCCAGGCCATGTACACGGTCTCGACACTCGACACTTCGTCGAGCGAAGATCGTCGACCTGATGACACGGCCTTGGACACGCCCGTGTCCTAGGCCGTATGCCTTGTCTCGACACAATGTCGAGATCAAAGTGTCGACTTCCCGGGACGAGTGTCGACACGGGTCGACATGCCCTGCGACACGCCCGTGTCACAGGCTGTGTGCCATGTCTCGACACTTCGTCGAACGCAAAGTATCAACTTCGCGGGCTAAGTGTCGACACGGGACGACAAGCCCTGCGACACGCCCGTGTCCCAGGCCGTGTGCCCAGTCTCGACATAATGTCGAGACCAAAATGTCAACTTCCCGGCTGAGTGTCGACACAAGCTTGACACGCCCTGGGACACGCCCGTGTCCCAGGCCGTGTGCCTGCAGCCAGAACCCAAAACTGGCCCAAAACGTCCCCCGTCGCTCTTTTGAGTTTCGGGGCGTTACAACTCTCCCCCTCTTAAAAGAATTTCGTCCATGAAATTATATAAAGGAAATACATATACAAAACCAAAATTTGTACCTGAGCGGAACAACTCCGGATACTCGTCAAGCATAGTCTGCTCTCGCTCCCAAGAGAGCTCTTCACGACCGCAATTGTCCCACCGGACCTTGACCATCCTGATCTCTTTATTGCGTAGCCGCTTGACCTCCGAGTCCTCAATCCGCACGGGCTTGACCTTTGTCGTCAGCCCACTATCCACCGGCACTTGATCAACCGCGATCACTTGAGTAGGCTCTTGCACCGCCTTTCGAAGCACCGAAATATGGAATACATCATGTAATCCACCTAGCTCCACTGAAAGCTTCAACCGATAGGCCGCTTCACCAACTCGCTCCAGAACCTCAAACGGCCCAAGGTACCTCGGGCTTAGCTTTTTCAATCGCCGCACCCGCGAGACACCCTTGAACGGCTTGATCTTTAAGTATACATAGTCGCCCACAGCGAACTCCACATTCCTGTGCTTGGCATTATAGTACTTCGCTTGCCGGTCCTAAGCAATAAGCAACCTTTCCCGAATGGTTCTCACCAAAGAAGTAGCATCCTCCACTTCCAATCGCCTATACAACTTTGACTCACCCGTTTCTAACCAAGACAACAGCGTGCGACATTTTCTACCATATAGGGCCTCGAATGGCGCCATCTGAATACTCGTTTGGTAGCTATTGTTGTATGCGAACTCCACCAAATAAAGGTGGTCTTCCCATTGCTTTCTGAAATCCAAGACACACATGCGGAGCATGTCTTCCATGGTTTTATTGACCCTCTCGGTCTGCCCATCCGTTTGCGGATGGAAGGCTGTGCTGAATTTCAACTTTGTTCCCAACATTTGTTGCACTAGCATCCAATCATTGGACTTGAACCGCCCATCTCGGTCACTCACGATGCTGCGGGGCACACCATGAAGCTGTACTATGTTATCCACATAATGCTTTGCCAACTTCTCCACCGGATCATCCTTCCTATGCGGAACGAAATGCGACACCTTCGTTAACCGATCCACGACCACCCAAATAGCGTCGTTCCCCTTTTGCGACCTTGGCAAACCGTGCACAAAGTCCATAGAGATGTCGAATTTCCACTCCGGGATAGGCAAGGACTTAAGAAATCCTCCCGGCTTTTGGCACTCCGCCTTCACCAAGGCACAAGTTTGGCACTTCGCTACGTAGAGCGCCACATCTTTCTTCAAACCCGGCCACCAAAACAGTTTCTTCACATCACGGTACATCTTCGTGCTCCCCGGGTGAATCGAGTACTTGGTATGGTGTGCCTCGTACAACAACTCCACCCGCAAATTACCCACACTTAGGACGCACAGACGACCGTCCTTCTAAAGTAATCCGTCCTCCACGACGAATTGGGAATTTGACCCATCCAGAGCCTCCACCATGAACTGCTTCATATGAGCATCCATATCCAAAGCCTGCCGAATACGATCAGCCAGGTCATATTGGACTTCAGTCCAATTCAGAACTGCTTCAGCACTTGATTGCCTATCCACACAAACAATCTCTAACGCCTCCAACTCCCGCACCAACCGCTCATCATGCACCGATAGCCAATTGGTTTGAGCTGGGGCTCGGCGACTCAACGCGTCCGCAACTGCATTCCATTTACCAGGCACGTAGTGGATCTTGAATGTATAGTCCCCCAGGAACTCCATCCATCTACGTTGCCGCATATTCAGATCTTTCTGATCAATAATATACTTCAGGCTCTTGTGATCGGTGTAGATATCAATCTTCACACCGTACAAATAGTGTCTCCACAGCTTCAAGGCAAAAATCACGGACGCTAACTCCAAGTCATGGACCGGATAGTTCCTTTCATGAACTTTCAGCTGTCTTGAGCCATAAGCTATTACACTTCCGTGTTGCATTAGCACGCAACCCAAACTGCTGCCCGAAGCATCACTATAAATCTCATAGCTTTCGGTCCCACATGGCGAACTCAGCACAGGCGCCGTGGTCAACCGACACTTCAACTCCTCAAAAGCTCGCGCGCACTCCGGCGTCCAAACGAACTTATGCTCCTTCCTCGTCAAAGTAGTGAGAGGCAAAGCTATCCGCGAGAAGTTCTCTACGAAGCGCCTATAATAGCCGGCAAGCCCCAGAAAACTCCGGACTTCCGCTACCGTAGCAAGCTCAGGCCACTCCCGTATCGCAACAATCTTCGCCGGATCCACAGCAATACCCTCTCCACTCACTATATGCCCGAGGAACGCCACTGAGGATAGCCAAAACTCACACTTCGAGAACTTGGCATAAAACTGATTTCTCCTTAGCGTCTCCAGAACCAAATGAAGATGCTTGAAGTGATCTTCCTCACTTTGCGAGTACACCAAAATATCGTCGATGAAGACGATCACGAAATGGTCCAAGTACTCCCTGAAAGTCCTGTTCATCAAATCCATGAACACTGACGGCGCATTAGTCAGCCCAAACGGCATGACCGTAAACTCATAATGCTCGTATCTCGTACTAAACACTGTCTTCGGGATATCACTCTCCCTTATTCGCAGCTGATAGTACCCAACCTTGAGATCCAACTTCGAGTACACCGTCGACCCGACTAACTGATCAAAAAGATCATCAATCCGGGGGATCGGGTACTTGTTCTTCTCCGTCAGCTTGTTGAGCTCCCGATAATCAATACATAGCCTCAAGCTTCCGTCCTTATTCTTAACAAAGAGGACCGGTGCGCTCCAAGGAGAAGAACTCAGGCGCACATATCCTTGCTCCAACAACTCTTGGAGTTGAACTTTCAGCTCCGCCATTTCCTTAGGCGCTAGCCGATAAGGAGATCGTGACACAGGCTTTGCACCTGGTACTAGCTCAATCGTAAAATCTATCTCCCGTTGAGGGGGGCTCTAGGAAGATCTGCGGGGAACACATCAGGGTATTCCGATACCACTGAAATACAATCCAACACGGGCTTCGGCTTTGCAACCTCCACTAGTGTAAAGAACAGTTCTGCACTGGCACGAACCGCCTTTACCACCTGAAGAGCAGACATCAACGTCTTGCTCGACCCCTTTAAGCCCGTAAAAGTTGTCTCACGACTAGCTCCCAACTTTACTTCCTTGCGACCGCAGTCAATATAGGCCTGCTGCTCCGAGAGCCAGTCCATGCCAAATATAACGTCAAACTCCAACAACGGAAGTAAATACGCCTGCAGATCTAACTCCTGATTCCCAATACGAATCTTAACATCGCAGATCCTATCCGCTCGCATCGAACACCCATTGGGCAACAACACATCCAACTTATCCTTCGCCATCGAAGAAGGGACTCCAATGCGTGATATAAATCCTTCGGACAAGGAGTGTGAAGCTCCCGTATCGAAGAATGCTCGTGCCGGATTTTCACAAATCAAAACAAATCCTAAACAACCAGTGGTAAGGTAACATGTGCATAACAAGTATTTAAAGAAATTGACTTGCTATAAATTAAACCGTACCTGTCACCACATCAGCCTGTTTGATGGCCTCATGTTGGCCAAGATTATAAACCCTTGGTTGGGCCGGAGCATAGTGGGACGCGGTCGCCTCCACCGCCTTGCCCTTCTCTTCATAGGTAGCTCCCGGCTTTCTCTCGGACTTAGGACGTCCGCTCCAACAATCGCGGGCAAAGTGCCCCGTCTTTCCACAAGTAAAACATGCACCCAGGGTCCGACTCGTAGTCGCCCCAGAAGCACCAGAAGGAGCTGGACCCGAAGTCCTATGCTTCTTAAAGAATCTTCGATAGCCGGACTTTGAAGTAGTCGGCACTTTGAATTCAGACTTCTTGTCACCCAAGCTTTTCTTTGCTTGGACATTCTTCATGTCCTTCTCCAAGGACCGGGCAGTGTTGACCAAGGTTAAGAAACCTTGCGTCATCGGCCCCGAGAGTAGTAATCTCAACTCATCTCTCAAGCCTTCGTAGAATCGATTCGTTTTGCGCTCCTCATCTGCGATGGTGGAGCTAGCATAACGACTCAAACGAGTGAACTCATGGAGATATTCATCCACGCTCTTCTCACCCTGAACCAACTTCAGAAATTCGTTCTCCATCGAAATCCTCTAAGTAGAAGGGAGGTATCTTGCTAAGAACAATCCCGAGAACTCTTCCATCGGGACGTCTGTAAGTTGTCTACCTCTCAAATGATGCAACTCCAAGCCTTCCCACCATAATCTCGCTTCACCGTCCAAAAGGAACGTAGCAATGGTGGTCATTTGCCACTCCTCCGTCTCCGTTGCTGTCATGACTCTCTTCACCCTGGAGAGCCAGTCTTCAGCTTGAGATGGGGTTCCCAACCCCGAGAATACAGGAGGATTAAAACTCATAACATGATTAAGTTGTCTCTCGGTTGCCCTCCTTGGCACCACCGGTTCCACAACCACTTGCTCCACTCTCCTCGGCTCAGCCTCTTGCAGCGGTACCTGCTCCATCGCAGGAGCGGGCTGCTGCGTTTGCCTTGCAGGTTGCGCATTTATCACGACCAACACTGCTTAGGCCACAAATCGTATGTTCTTAGCCGATAGAGGTGTTGCAGGAGCAACATCTGGTGCACTGCTAGCCTCAGAAACTCGTCGTTCTGACGGCCCAACACCACTTCTGGTCACCTATAGTGGTACAAAACACCGTTAAGCGACCAAATAAAATTGCAAACAGCAATTATAGGAACACGCAGGTTCCTCAAACACGTGTATTTTCATTCCTAAGTGGACATTCGTGGGTTCTTTTACTGTTATAACGATGACGCACACAATGTGCTCACCACCCCTTAAAAAGAATTCGCCCACGAATTCATTTTAAGCCCGACCAAAACCAGTAGTCTGATACAAAATTGTAACACCCCCTATCCGTCGCATAGCATATAGCAGTAGGTCCGGCCGGGGCCCGACGCCATATACTACAGACAGACCAGGTGGTTACTCATGGAAACCATCCAACCAATCATAACGTCCTACACAAAGCATTCTAGCGGAAGCAGTCTTATAAAAGTTGCAATAAAGAACCCAGCACTAAAGCATGAATGTCCACTAATACCAAATAGGAATGATACAAAATACACCAGTACAAGCCTTAAGGCCTTACAAAAATTTGTTCACTTCATATTACATGTTTTACAAACCACGGCACGCAGGCCGGTCATACATGAATAAAGCAGTAAACACTCCAATCAGGCCTTCGAGCGCCGGCTTCGCAAAAAGGGCTTTAGCCCGCTATTGACCGCTTGGTCCAGCAGCACCTGCAAGCAACAAACCACCGCACGGTGGCAAAACAAGGCAACGGTCAGCAATGCTGACCAAATTATAACGATCCCGCCCCCAACTCGGGGCGACGATGCTCCTTACCTGCGTTTCATTAGCATAAGCGAGCAATATATATATAACCATTTCATCACAGACGTTGGCTCGCACGGCCACACGCCCCGTGCTCTCAGGGCACATTCTCGGTGAACCGGTCGATGTCACGTCAATTAAAGCCATAGACATTCCGGACTCATCACCGCCACTTTGACGGCCAAACCTCTGAGCATTTTGTCTTCCCGGCATGGGTCACGACAGTTTAAGCCATAGACCGCCGAAGACTCTCATCTATGCCAATGGCAAGTGCCACGTAACTTTAGGTCTCTTTAGCCCGAACGATATAGAAGTGGGTACGGTTCCATCTAACCCGTGCTCACGTCGCAACGACAATTTAAGCCATTTGCACGGGTCAAACTTATCCCGAGTCCCATTTTCGTCACACAATTTCACATAACCCGGTTATGTTCAAGTTGGCTCTCAGGCCTCCAAGTTGGCAAGATCACGCATCCGCCCAGTTTTCCGGGTGCACCTTTGGGTTAATCCCCAAGGCTCCCTGTTGCAATCTACCGTGTAGAAAACCCGAAAAACAACCAATAGCACGGAGTCTTCTCCGTCATTTATGCAATGCAACATCACCGATCCAGACCAACATGTCCGGGTAGGCTTCACACATCATGCCTATGTCCGTTCTCGCTTACGGACTCTAAACAACGGGGACTTCACATATCTACCCGAAGGAACGCCTCCAACTCACCGCAAACTCGCGAGAGCGGGCTTCCTATGCAAAGAAGGAGAGCTACTCATGCTCAAGAAGAGAATTGTTACCCTAGCGTTCCTCTTTGGCGCCATGGAAAAGTAAGCGGATGAAAAGCACCGCACTAGCTTTGCCTCCATGGATCCGGAGTCGGCTCGCGATTTGGAGCTTCGAAGCTCCTCCAATGGCCGGATCTAGCTCCTTCTTCCTTCCTTGGCTCTCCTCTCTCTCTAAGCTTTTAGAAAGATAATAACTTATGAAAAGTGAGGGTTTCTAAGGCCCAATCCCGGGTATATCCCTTCAGGAACAACCCCCAGCCATTGGATCACCAATTAAAGAAACGAACGGCTTTGAATTGAGACTGAAATGACCAATCTGGATCACACACGGCCTGGTACACGCCCGTGTCCAGGGTCGTATGCCTCATTCACCGTAAAAATCGACGCGCTTGGAACAACACACAGGCATCGAACACGCCCGCTTTCGATCTGACACGCCCGTGTTCCACCTGACACGGTTGTATGGCCCGGCCGTGTACCACCATCGTTTTTCCTGGAAAACCACCCGAGCACTGCACGGATTCTAGGACATGCCCGTGTCCTTGCCCGTGTCACCTCAACACGCCTGGGCTCCAGGCCGTGTACACGGTCTTGACACTCGACACTTCGTCGAGCGAAGATCGTCGACCTGATGACACAGCCTTGGACACGCCCGTGTCCTAGGCCGTGTGCCTTGTCTCGACACAATGTCGAGATCAAAGTGTCGACTTCCCGGGACGAGTGTCGACACGGGTCGACACGCCCTGCGACATGCCCGTGTCGCAGGCCGTGTGCCATGTCTTGACGCTTCGTCGAACGCAAAGTGTCGACTTCGCGGGCTAAGTGTCGACAAGGGCCGACACGCCCTGCGACACGCCCGTGTCGCAGGCTGTGTGCCCAGTCTCGACACAATGTCGAGACCAAAATATCGACTTCCCGGCTGAGTGTCGACACAAGCTTGACATGCCCTGGGACACGCCCGTGTCCCAGGCCGTGTGCCTGCAGCCAGAACCCAAAACTGGCCCAAAACGTCCCCCATCGCTCTTTTAAGTTTCGAGGCGTTACAAGAACAACTTCATCTTTAGTAGTAGCAGCAACTAGCCCAATGTAGGCTTCTTCTTCTTCTTTGGATTCTGAACCACTGTCAGAAAGTCTGACTTACTCTGTCCCTTCCATATAGCCAGTGAGAGAATCCCACATCTCTTTGGTTGTCTTGCAGTGGACAAGCATCTGGAAGGAGGAGTCATCTATGACACTTACCATGATGTGTTGTGCCCTCTTGTCTATAAATGACAAGATGATTTCATCTTCAGACATCTCTGCATAACTCTTTTGGGTCTGGATGCTTGTATCTGATGTAGAGACATTCATGGGAATGAAAGGTCCTTCTTGAATTGAAGACAAGACTCTAGGATCACTGGCTTCCATAATCGGTCTGATCCTTTATTTCCATGACCCAAAGTTATCCTTGCAGCAGACTTGAAGCTCCATTGAGCTCCACTCCTTATGTTTTTCCTTTGAACACATAAGTTTAACCTGTTAGCTATCCTTAGAGGTCAACTCAGACAGTTAGGTACTTTTTGAGTAACCTCCCTCTGATACCACTTGAAATTCTTTAATTCAAGGATAGCTAAATCACATAGAGGGGGTGAATAGGTTATTTGTCTCTTTGAGAATATCTTTTGCTTTCTTTCTAATGCTTTGTTGTTTTCCTTTGTCTTTTAGCTTAGGGTGAACTAGAGCTTGTCCTTAACACCTGTAAATAAGAAATAAAAAAACCACAGAAAGCACACAGAGATTTATAGTGCTTCCCCAGTTGGGTACATCCACTTTCCCTCCCACCTATCAAACTAACTTGTTTGACTAGGCACAACTCCTCCAAACTACTCCTAAGAGCTTACACCACATATCCCGCAGGATCTCCAAGTCTCCCCCAAGACTCACTTCTCATCCACAAAGGCCTCCACTCAGTGGTCAGTAGACCACCTACCTCAGGCTGTTAAGCCCTACACTCAGGCTCGGAGGACAGCCCTACTTCAGATCCATGAGGGATCTTACCTCAAAGATTTGCAGTGCTCCTACACTCAGCGACCCGCAAGCCACTTACCTCAGCCTTATCTCTAAGGCTACAGCTCATGCTTTTCAGCACTATAACTTCAGGCACAAGGCCATACTCTCAGAGTGTTGCAACACTCCTACAACTCAATACCCCTCCAAGTACCCACCTCGGTTCCCCTTCAGGCACCTACAGCTAAGTGACAAACTTGTCACCTACATCAGTCATATAGGCCCTACACTCAGAGAGCAGCACTCTCCTACCTCAGGTAATTAAGCCCTACAGCTCAGATCCACACTTGGATCATACATCAGTACCCCAGCAGGGCATCTACAGCTCAGTGACTAATTAGTCACCTACCACTCAGGCACAAAGTGCCCTACAGCTTAGATTCAGATAAACTGAATCCTACAGGATGAAGGTGGGTTGGTGGTAATGCTTGACACAAGAGATGTTTCTCAGTTTCAAGCTTCCTGACTGAGGTAAACTATGTCTAACTAATGACTACAATAAATTAATTCCTGAGTCTACCTTTTTCTAGACTAAGTAAATACTTAGAACAAACTACTTCCACAGCAACAAGTAATTACTTGTGCTGGAAGTTACTTGCAGAGCAATGTTCTGCAACTTCCTGAACTGAGACTGAAGCTCAGCCCTAACTACTTCACAGCACCTGGATTTTTCCTTCTGGTCAGTGAAGTACCTACAACTAACAGCTGCTACCTGAGCTGAGAAAATCATAGCTCAACCTTGCAGACTAGAATAGCGCTTCTTTTTTGGGCTAAGGTGATTCAGCCCTAACTTTGACTCCTGAGGAATAGTCCCTTGAGTATTTCTTCAACTTCTTCAAGCTTTCTTCTCCTCAGAGCTTCCAGATTAAGATATTTATGTGCTTGAGTTGCTGGAACTGTGAAGAACCTGCAGCAAGGGTCGGCCCTTGGCTGCTACCTCTTCCCTCAGAGAAAATACTCTGAGCTTGCTTGCTGGTGCAGGAGAGAATGACACCAGCTATCCTGATATTGACATTTTTGATCCAACAACTAACTTGCTCTCTGTCTTCTAGACTCGAGCTTCATGTTCTTCAGCTCCACAACAATGGTGGAGAAGAAGAGCTAACTTTATTTCTCTTTCTTCAGATGTCCACTTTCCTCTGTACGCCTCTTTTCTCTTATTGATTCTTGACCCAATGGCTCTTTAGGAGTGGGCCCCACGTAATTAATGGACTGCAACACCATGCTTTAACGCCAACTGCCATACAGTAGGTCTGTAGTAACATTTGTCGCGTACTGTAGCCATACCACCACTAATTCTAATTTTGTTGTCTTTTTGAGTTACTGATGTCATTAGTTGTGAACTTAGCCAAAAATCAAACATCCTTATCATAAGAGTTGAGTGAGTAAGCATCACTCAATGCCAAAACACTTAGATAGATTTTTGTCACATGGCGTTGAGTGAGTAACCTTAACTCAATGCCAAAACACTTATAATATAAATCAGTTCCTAGGCGTTGAGTGAATCAGCTGCACTCAACACCAACTTGCTTATTCAGCTATCTACGGCTTGGCGCTGAGTGTATGGGAATCACTCAATGCCAAACCCCTTAGACAAGATTTTGTCTTCACTAGGCGTTGACAGCGTTGAGTGAGCAACCTCCACTCAATGCTTTTTGCCTTAACCATTTGTCTATTAAACTTGTCTCAGCTTTTTCTTATTCTCAGCTGAGACAAACACTTATCCCAGCAGTTATGCTGAGATGAACTCCTGTCTCAGCGGTTTTGTTGAGACCAATTCCTGTCTCAGCGATTTTGTTGAGACCAACATTTCTCTCAGTGCTTTTTCCTTGAGCTTCTCAGTTGTCTCAGCTGTCTCAACGCTTTTGTCTCAGCGGTCTCAACGCTTTCTTCTCAGCTATCTGAGCTGTCTCAGCGCTTTTTGCCTTAGTTAATTTTTCTGGCTTTAACTGCGTTCGACGATCTATGGACTGAGCTCGACGAACTCTTATCTTCTCAGCGGTCTCAGTGCCTTTTGCCTTAGTCAATTTTTCTGACTTTAGCTTGATTAGTGTTGAGCTGAGCTCGACGATCTGTAAGCTTAGATCGACGAACTGCAAACTGAGATCGACGAATTTCAAGCTGAGCTCGATGAACTTATCCCAAGGAAAGTTGAGCTGAATTTAGTTCGTCGAATTCTCTGAACTTAGTTCGACGAATTCTGAACCGAGATCAACGAATTTTGAAGTTCGACTGAGTTAAACTCATAGCCTTTTTGATGTGATCTTAGCTCGATGAATGGTGAGCATAGCTCGACGATCTCTGAACTCAGTTCTACGATTTATCTGAACTGAGTTCGACTAACTCAAAGTCTCAAACTCTGAACTTAGCTCGACGAATGGCGAGTTTTGATCGACAAACTCTAAACTCAGTTCGACGAATTCCTGAACTGAGTTCTACTCACAGCCTTTTGTTGTATGGCGTTGAGTGTGTTTTCATCACTCAACGCATGTGGACTTAAGACAGATTTCTGTCAGCCCACAACATAGGTAAGAGTTTACCTGTCTTGGCCACTTAAGCTACTTCTTGCCTTTCCAGCAACTTCACTTTGTGACCACTTGTCACATCACTTAGACCACATATCTAGACTTGTTCCATGGAACATCTTGCACATGATGAGCTTAAATGACATCAAATACAACAATGCACTTAGTGTTGATGGGGATGACTATTCAAATCCAATCTTGGGAACATTGTAGGCAATAGACTCATCAATCTCCCCCTATTTGAAGAAGGCAGAACACTCAGCAATACTAAGAGGAACCAAAATAGGTCTGAATAATATCATACAGCTGCAGATTATGATCTACTATACCTGCTAGCTTATGCAACATTAATTCAATGTGCATACTCATACTACTTAAGCAATTGCTCAAGGAATATGAACTCTTCTTTATACCACTTAATAGTTAAATGTGGTGCACCACTAGAAGCACTTGCCTCAATATATGCACTGGCACCATCATGACTCAACATGTGGTCAGTCATTGCATTTCTCAAACTACTAGAATCTTTTCTAGTAATATGAACTGACTCATCATGACCTTGTCATGTCAAATATTGCTTCAATATCTCCCTCATATGGATGTATTGCCACATATATATCGACTCATCAATATCTCCCTCATATGTATTGTCATACATATCTCCCCCTTTCTGTCTTCTTCAATAAGCATATCTATTGAGGGAGTAGAAAATATCATGGGAGAGATTATCTCTTGATCCTAGACAAAGTTCTATGTTGGTACTTTTAAGGAAATCATCATAGGATCAGTCTACTTGATTAGGAGTCATACCTTTTGTGTTGATACAATGATACAACACAGCATTGCAGTAATTAAGAATTCATAAGGCTTTTTGGGCAGAAGGGATGACCTGTGTGACACATGTCATCAATCGGATGCCTCTTAGTCCGATCAATGTGAAGACTCCATATGAGATGATGTTCGAGGTGAAACCCAGTGTAAAGCACATATGGGTGTTTGGATATACCTTCTACGTATACGCTTCAGATGCTCTCAAGACGAAGCTAGTATTTGTTAGATATGATGAGCAGAAGAGATGATGGAGGTGTATGGATCCTACGACGAGGAGGTTCAACGTGTCGAGCGACGTTGTCTTCGATGAGCTGACGTCACAACGGGATAGCTCATATGTGGAGCTAGAGATGAGCAGGTCAGATGGTGGGCTGAAGGAGGATACTGCTAAGGATCAGTTAGAGCTACCGTAGTCACTAGGATCTCCAGGTTGTTCTAGATCCAGGGCAAAGGAGTCAGGTTAGGGAAGTAGGGGGAGCGTTGCTCCAGGTTCTTCTGGCTCAAAGACGGAGGCTTCTGGTTCGAGAAGCAGGGGGAGCAATGTTCCAAGTAGTTCTTGTTCGAGAGCGGAGGCTTCTAGTTCAGGTAGAAGGGGGAGGGTTGCTCCAGGTGCTCCTGGTTCTAGTGTGGTGGCTTCTTGTTCAGGAAGCAAGGGGAGCATTGTTCCGGGTTTGCCCGGGAACAGAGCTAGTTCAGGAGGAGCAGCGGAGGTGGTTAGCCGTGATCAGGATATTCGGAGATCAAAGAGGATCAGCAACCCACCAGCTCGATATAGCGAAGGGAACATGGCGAGCTTGGTCTCACGTTTCCTTGTAATCCCTCAGGTCGAGCGAGTACCTTCTATCTATGATGACACCACTAGAGTCAAGGAGGTGGTTGACTCCAAAGCTGAGGATGTGACTACTCTCAGAGGTGACGAGGCCTGGGCCCTTGTGCCCAAGGTCGTTGGTGATACTCCTATGACGCAAGTGTGGAGGTCGAAGCTGAAGAAGAAGGAAGAGGGAAGCATGGCTCTGTTTGGGAGATGCTGGAGCGATCCCTCATGGTCCAGGATATGCAGTGCGAGGACTATGTCATGGACATCTCCTCGAAGGCGCTATTGGAGGGACCAGGTGCTAGGTTATAGGAAATACTAGAGATGTTCACCACTTCTCACTTCAAGGGGGAGTGTTGAAAATTGTGAAGTGAAAGTTGGTGATTGGATGTCTTGGGCAACCTATCCGCGCGAACTACGCGGACAGGGTTGGCGGACAGCTAGGTCGGTAATGCTATCGCACACGGCTTGTTCGATAGCGGCCTGGGCGGTCTGTTCGCGCGGACTAAGCGAACAACAGTGGCGGTTTGCCAGGCCGGCGTATGCTTAGCAAGAAGTTGGATCCCAGAAGGTAACCGGGCGTATTATGACTCTATTAGTGGAGTCCGGAAAAAAGCGGACTGAAGAACTGGAGCTCGGCAGACCGGCTTGGCAGAAGCCATGGTCTTGCTCTAGTGAAGCATCAAGTGGAAGCCATGGAGATTGCCAGTCAGTGCGGACAGGTGCTGGAGTTCGCTGGGTTGGCAGACTGTTTCCAGTGTCCGCCAGCATGTGCGGACTGGCCCTTGTGGCCAGTGGTGTGGACTTGGTTGGTTTTGAACTAAGTCCACGCTGTCTCAATCAGGGGAGATCGTGTTGTGAAGCACAGGTTGCTTCTAAGTTCGTCTAGCTCGGCAGAAGTGTCGTGTGCCTTGATTGTGAGCTTGGATAATGCGGACTGGAGATTGCATCCGTAATTATGTGCGGACTGGAGCTGGGTCCACTGAGTCCCACAGCTGCCTTGCTAGCATGGTCGTGGACTCAGGATATGTGTACTGGAGCAGTCCGCGGGATATGCAGATTGGAGTAGTATGCGGGATATGCGGACTGGAGGTATCTGCAGTTTAAGAAGGCTGGGCTGTGTCCGCTGAGTCCGGTAGTTGCCTTGGTGGCAAGGCTGTGGGCTCGGGATAAGCAGACTAGAGCTGTGTCCGCAGATAGGCGGACAAAGTTGCTACAGAGTTCAGCTGTGGCGGTCTTGGCCTGGCCTTTTGGCGACAAGGCGGACTGGTGTTGTTGTTCAGCCTTGGTGAAGCTAAGGCATACTGTCTATCCTGCATAGGTCGCGGCGGACTAGAGTGTATCCGCGGTTTTGAGGAGACTTGTCTTGATACGGGATGTGGCGGTGATCCTATCGTCTAGGGCGGTGACCACACTCCTCATCGTGCCTATAAATAGGACCCATGTCACATCAGAAATAGAGAATGAAGAGAACGAATGAACAGTTAGTGAGACCGCCAACAGTTTCTGTGGCTTGTATTTTAGTATCTGCGCGGTTTGATAGAGTTGAACGGTTTGTGCTATGCAGGTTGTGCGGATAGGGCTGGAAAGCTAGGACTTGGCTCTGATTGCGGTCAAGGACAGTGTAGACTCTGCAGTTAAGCAACAGGCAGTAAACAGCAGGTCGCGGACTGCGACCAAACGGTTTTCTCTTTGGAAACTTGTGTTCGGGGTTCAATAAGTCGCCTGCTTCAGTCGGCCTATTTAGTTCGGCATTCCATCTTGTGTGGTCTGGCGGCTAGACGACCTCGTGGTCAGGCGGCTTGCAGATCGTCGACTAGATCTTAGTAATGGAATAACGGGCAGTCTGCGTGGCTTGAGTTGTGGTCTGGCGACCTAGCGAATTGTTCGAACTCCATAGCAGTAAATCGGGGTCTTCGGTTTTGCGTCCGTACGGCTTGTGTTGACTTGTCTGTTTAATTGACTCTGCTCTACCTATGGTGGTTTTGGCGAATCATGTCTCGCCATGTATGTCTCGCCTTGTACAGAAGTTAGTTGTTAATCAACAAAGACACTTGTTGATGTATGTGTTTCTCGTTGTAACTGACTTAGTTGAGATAACCCCTGTTCACTCCAAGCTTCAGGAAAATTCAACAGTTTATATCATCATAACTAGCCAAGTTAGGCTTACTAGTAGACTAATACTTGGTCTGAGACCTTGCTGGATGGGCTTGAGTGAAAGTCACTGCCTTACCCTTTTGAGTTTGGACCAGCATGGGCCATTTGTACTTTTTCATGGGGAGGCATAAAGGCATTCATTCCCCTAAACTTTCTTCTCCCATTGTAAGATACATGTGTATCCTTACAAGGTGGATTCTCATTCATATAGTGACCATACATGCAGTCCTAGTCATACCTATGAGAAGGGAGGACTACCTTGTGAAAGGTTGACTGTGGCACTAGAGGGGCTTTGCCTTTCGCTTTAGAAACACCAACGCTTGTGCTTCCCTTGACTTCTAACTCCTTACCCATTTGAGAGGTGAGGGAATTTATCAAGGGCAGCACAGCTTTAGGCTTGCTGAATTCAGCCACAGCCCTTCTCTCCTTTAGGAGTTGTCCTTCAAGATCCAAAATAATCTTGTCCTTCTGCCTTATTTTCTCAATTTAGATGATTGAGATGGCCTTCAGTTGACTGACTTGCCTCACTTTCTGATCCAGCAAGGAAGTTGTCTCAGATTGCTGGGCAGCAGCAAGCTGAAGAGAGGTATTCTCCTCAGCCTGCATCTTGGACAACTTCTTGCTTTTTCTCAAATCATCCAGACTTTTACCATACTTGTCAATCAATTTATTGACATCAACTTTAGATTTAGAGACATCTTCATCCCTAGATGAGGATGTATCAGAATCTGGACTGGTCACATGACCTGAGCAATGAGAAGAACTTGACAGATATTGTACCTAATCTGGACCAGGCTAATCCTGGCAGGAATATTCTCCATCTGTCATGACAATTATTCCATAACAAATATAGTCATCTTCTTCTTTATCATCCACCTCTGAATCACTTTATGAGTGTAATAGAGGGGCCATGATATCCATTCTAGCATTTGGACTTTCTTCTGCTGTAATAACTTCATCTCCAGTAGCAATAACAACTAGCCCAATGTAGGCTTCTTCTTCTTCTTTGGATTTTGAACCACTGTCAGAAGACTGACTTCCTCTGTCTCTTCCATGTAGCCAATAAGGGAATCCCACATCTCTTTTGCTATCTTGCAGTGGACCAGAATCTAGAAGCAGTCATCTATGGCACTTACCATAATGTGTTGTGCCCTCTTGTCCATAGATGCCAAGTTGATTTCATCTTCAGACATCTCTGCATATCTATTTGGTGTCTGGATGTTTGCATCTGATGTAGAGACCTTCACGGGAATTAAATGTCCTTCTTGAATTGAAGCCAAGACATTAGGATCATTGGCTACCATAATCTACCTGATTCTTTCTTTCCATGACCCAAATTTTACCTTGCAGCATACTTGAAGCTCCATTGAGCTCTACTCCTTATAGTTCTCCTTTGAACACATTAGTTTAAGTTTTTAGCTAGCCATGAAGGTCAACTCAGACTGTTAGGTCCTTTTTGAGTAACCTCCCTTTGATACCACTTGAAAGTCTTTAATTCAAGGAAAGCTAAATCACCTAGATGGGGCGGGTGAATAGGTTATTTGTCTCTTTGAGACTATCTTTTGCTTTCTTTATAATGCTTTGTTGTTTTATTTTGTCTTTTTTTAGGGTGATCTAGAGCTTGTCCTTAACACCTATAAATAAGAAAGAAAAACAACCACAGAAAAACACATAGAGATTTATAGTGGTTCTCCAATTGGGTACATCCAATTTCCCTCCCACCTATCCAACTAACTAGTTGGACTAGTCACAACTCCTCCAAATTGCTCCTAAGAGCTTACACCACAGATCCCGTAGGATCTCCAAGTCTCTCCCAAGACTCACTTCTCATCCACAAAGGCCTACACTAAGTGGTCAGCATACCACCTACCTTAGGCTGTTAATCCCTACACTCAGGTTGGGAGTATAGCCCTACCTCAGATCCACAAGGGATCCTACCTCAAAGCTCTGCAGTGCACCTACAACTCAGTGACTAATTAGTCACCTACCACTCCAGCACAAAGTGCCCTATAGCTCAGATTCAGATAAACTGAATCCTACAGCATGAAGGTGGGTTGGTGGTAATGCTTTACACAAGAGATGTTCTCAGTGTCAAGCTTCCTGACTTAGGTAAACTCAGTCTAACTAATGACTACAGGAAATTAATTCCTGAGTCTACCTTCTTCTGGACTAAGTAAATACTTAAATCTGACTACTTCGACAGCAACAAGTAATTACTCATGCTGGAAGTTACTTGTAGAGCAATGTTCTACCACTTCATGAACTGAGACTAAAGCTCAGCCCTAACTACATCTTCACAACACCAGGAATTTTCCTCCTGGTCAGTGAAGTAACTGCAGCTAATAGCTGCTACCTAAGCTGAAAAAATCACAGCTCAACCTTGTAGACAGGAATAACTCTTCCTCTTGCTCCTTTCTTGGGCTGAGGTGATTCAGCCCTATCTTTAACTCCTGAGGAATAGTCCCTTGAGCCTTTCTTCAGTTTCTTCAAGCTTTCTTCTCTTCACAGCTTGCAGATTAAGATTTTCAGGTGCTTGAGTTGCCAAAACTGTGAAGAACCTGCAGCAAGGGTCTTCCCTTGGCTGCTACATCTTCCCTCAGAGAAAATACTCTGAAATTACTTGCTTGTGCAGGTCAGAATGACACAAGATATCTTGTTGCTGAAGGTCTTGATCCAGCAGCTAACTTGCTCTCTGTCTTCCAAACTCTAGCTTCCTGTTCTTCAGCTCCACAACAATGGCGGAGAAGAAGAGCTAACTTTATTTCTCTTTCTTCAGAAGTCTACTTTCCTCTATACGCCTCTTTTCTCTTATTTATTCTTGACCCAATGGCTCTTTAGCAGTGGGCCCCATATAATTAATGGCCTGCAACACCTTGCTTTAATGCCAACTGTCCTACAGTAGGTCTGCGGCAACATATGTCGTGTACCGTAACAATCCCGCCACTAATTTGAATTTTGTTGACTTGATGAAGTCATTAGCTGTGGACTTAGCCAAAAATCAAACATCAATAGCATAGGCGTTGAGTGAGTAAACATCACTCAATGCAAAACACTTAGACAGATTTTCTATCACATGGCTTTGAGTGAGTAACCTTCACTCAATGTCAAAACACTTAGAATATAAATCAGTTCCTAGGCATTGAGTGAATTAGCTTCACTCAATGCCAACTTGCTTATTCAGCCATTTGCTGCTTGGCGTTGAGTGTGTGAGCATCACTCAACGCCAAACCCATTAGATAAGATTCTGTCTTCACTAGGCGTTGAAAGCGTTTAGTGAGCAACCTCCACTCAATGCTTTTTGCCTTAACCATTTTTTTGTTAAACTTTTCTCAGCGCTTTCTTGTTCTCAGCTGAGGCAAGCACTTGTCTCAGAGGTTATGCTTAGACCAACTCCTTTCTCAGCGGTTTTGCTGAGACCAATTCCTGTCTCAGCTATTTTGCTGAGACCAACATTTCTCTCAGCACTTTTACCATGAGCTTCTCAGCTGTCTTAGATATCTCAACGTTTGTGTCTCAGCGGTCTCAGTGCTTTCTTCTCAGCTATCTCAGCTATCTCAGTACCTTTTGTCTTAGTGAGTTTTTCTGGCTTTAGCTGCATTAGACGATCTGTCGACTGAGCTCGACGAACTCTTATCTTCTCAGTGGTGTCAGCGCTTTTTTGCCTTAGTCAATTTTTCTGAATTTAGGTTTATAAGTGTTGAGCTAAACTCGACGATCTGTAAGCTGAGCTCGACAAATTTTAAGCTGAGCTCGACGAACTTATTAGAAGGAAAGTTGAGCTGAGCTCGCTGAATGCTGAACTCAGTTCGATGAATTCTCTAAACTGAGTTCGACAAATTTTGAACATAGATTGACGAATTTTGAAGTTTGACTGAGTTCAACTCATAGCCCTTTTGCTGTGATCTTAACTCGATGAATGGTGAGCTCAGCTCGATGATCTCTGAACTCAGTTTGATGATTTCTCTAAACTGAGTTTGACTAACTCAGAGTCTCAAACTCTGAACTCAGCTCGACGAATGGTGACTTCTGCTCGATGAAGTCTGAACTCAGTTCGACGAATTCCAGAACTGAGTTATACTCACAGCCTTTTGATGTAAGGCGTTGAGTATGTATTCATCACTCAATGCCTATGGACTTAGACAGATTTCTGTCAGCCCACAATATAGGTTAGACTTTACCTGTCTTGGCCACTTGGGATACTTCTTGCCTTTCTAGCAACTTCTCTTTGTGACCACTTGTCACATCACTTAGACCACCTGTCTAGACTTGTTCCATGGAACATCCTGCACATGATGATCTTAAACAACATCAAATCTAACTATGCTCTTAGTTTTGATGGGGATGCCTCTTCAAATCCAAACTTCGAACATTGTGGGCAATGGACCCAATATACTACATTTTTCGCAGAGGACGTTCGGTAGATGGAGCTTTCGGACGGTGATAGGGAGAAATCATGTGGTAGATTTCATCGATTGATAGGAGATTTGGAAAGTTCTCAACGAAGGCTTCACGATCGTGGTAAGATCTCTCGTTTCCCCGAATATTGTGAGTTAGTGTTTGATATTTTGACCTCCTTTCTCCTCCAAAAGTTTCAGGAAACATTACTTAAGCAATTCAAGATTGAACCTTAAAGCAGTGCAAGCGGCGACGTTTTTCCGGAGATTTCAAAGCAAGTGGATCTCTTGCCTTGCATGTCCATTTTCAGTCCTCCTTTACTTCTCTTTCCTCCTCCCTTAGAGAAGAGGAATAGTATTGGAAGCATGAGAAGATCCCCCAAGGTTAAGGCTTGATTTTCGGCAAACCCATACAAATTAGGAAATTCAGGTGAAGTAAAATTAATCGTATATCGTGAGAGAATTTGATGAGTATAGGTGTAGAGAACCTTAAATTCATCTTGTTTAGGTAAGGAATTTTCATCGAGTAACGGTATATAGCCTAAGTAGAATTCGACAGGTATCGGCCAGGAATTTGGAGAGTATCGCCGAATTAGGATAAGTCATTTTCGGCGTGTATCATTTGTAGTCGCCGAAAATCATAAGTTATCTAAGGCAGTTCAGCGAGTATCGCCAATCCATTTCGTCGAATACCGCAGTTGTGGTAAGCGAGATTCGCCAAGTATTATAGGAATTCTTCGGATATCATCTTGAAATTTATTGTGTATACACGATGAATCATGCAGATTCGTCGAGTATCGTTGGGAAATTTTCATCATCTAGTATTTTTTGCCGATTCGACGAGTATCATCGTGCGAGTCGAGTATACTCGCCGAAATTTTTGCTGGATTTGGTGATTTTCGGTGAATTTGGCCAGGACATAGAAATATTTTCGCTGTTTTTGGACCAATTCGTCATGTTTGGTCCTTAGAGAGATTTAGGACTGGTTTAATTTTCCTTGGGGTTTATACTTGGGATTTGGTTAGGATCTGATGTTTCTTCAGGCTATGAAAGTTGGCAGTGGATAAAGGACTTCCAACTGGACGTCGGTTTGTGGATCATTACACTTGGAGGATGTTTGATATTTGTTTATGAGAACTGTTGGCTTGGGTTTGGAGAAATGGTCACCACCGCAGGGCCTTCTTTTTTTTGAGACATTTCGGTCTGGGAGCCTGGTATGGGACAATTCTTCTTTTTTTGAGACATTTGGCTCTGGGAGCATGGTATGGGATAATTGGTCACCGACTCTGGCTCGGTTGATTTTGCCAAGTGTTAATGATTCACGTTTTTCGAGCTGTGTTGTGCTCAGTTTTGCTTCTTATATCAGTCTATGTTATTCATCCTAATACTTGCAGATCTTGTCAAGGCATGACTTCGTTACGCACTTGGTGCATTTATTTAATTGACTTCTTTATTACACACTTTTATAGTACCTTTATTTATTTGGCTATTCAGCTGTGGTTTTCAATATTTCTTTTACTCTGGTTTGGTAAACCCTTCCTTGTCTTATAACCTGATTATTTTCCTTTACGACATGTATTTTCTTGCTGAGGTGTTCTTTTTTTTGAATGCCTCAGGTTCAGGATAGTAGCCGGTTGAGCGTGTAGGTTTGGTTGCTAGTGGACTGATGTGTTGCAAAGGTCTTTCTCACTGTTGTGAGGTAGTTTTTGGTTTTTCTCTTGTTAGTAAAGGCATACATGCTCTCTAGTGAGTTCGTGTCAAGTTGTTGACGCCCACTGCTGGTTTTCTTTTGAAATGCTAATTACTTTGCTAAGCTGCTGTGTTGCCTTTTTCTGTGGTTTTTTATACTTGCACTCTGGGGAATGTTTTATGCTAGGTTGTGTGTTAGTTATTTTAATATAAAAAGCATTACCACTAGTATTTCATACAAGTCACCTTTCTAAAACTAACATACAATTTTCTAAGCTAACGTAAAGACTATTTTTATACTTGTAATAAATCTTGTGTCTTGCATGGCGCGAGTTATCCATCGGGGATTTTTATGCTCACATTGGATTTTAAATCAACATAATCAAAGTATTTTCGTAGTGTATAACTATATTTTTCACATGTGGATTAGTTGATCCACCGTGCCAAAGGATACAGGCATCTTAACTTAAAATTGGATTTCTTTCATAATGACATATGAATTTAATTTAAGTAGTAGGGTTTGGAGTCTTGACTGAGCGTCTGTAGTTAACCCCTGCTAATATGACATCATGATGTGCATTTTCCCTTACTCTTATACATTATTAAATGCGGAGAAAATGTGGTTGTGATAGTTGGCATCAGAGGGATGGTTTGTTTGGCAATTGGTCGAACAACTATCTCTAGTTAATGTTGGTTGTCTAATGTCATTTCATACACACACTGACATATCATAAGTACGTCCTGGATAAAGCATGAACATTACACTCATAGCATGATAAGAAGTATACGGGGCATATTATGTACTGTGGGATCATAATATGTGTTTGTATATGGATCCACCATTTGTGATAACATATGAGGGTTATGTAGTGTGGGATGCATAACCATCATCACATGGGTGCCCATTAGCACGTTTTCCTTTTTTGTTACATCCGATGTTATGTAGTATGGGATACAAAACATTTCATGTGTACGCCGCTCATAACTTACATTAAGGCATTTTTAAATTGAATAGCACAACATGTATGGCATAACATTGCATCAGCACACGTGCCAAGCTAAAGATTTACATGATGACATATGTACACACATGGTTTTAAGTCAGAAAGAATAAGAAATTCATTCATTCATGTTTAGGCACAAGATTCAGTAGGATGACGGTTTATCATCCTAAGTATAGGCATGATATCATAATTGAAAATTCCAGAGCAAGTTAGCAGCATGAGCAAGTACTTAGGTATGTTTTATCTGAACTAGGTTGTTTGGTGGTAGCGGTTGGGCTAGGTTTTGATTAGTGCTTGTTGTTTTACTAGAATGGTGCCTAAGCGTGTGGCGACTAGGTCAACTCCCTAGTCGGAGGGCGAGTCTTTAGGTGCGCAAAGCGATGTGTTGATCAAAAGTCTGCGGTAGAGTAATGAGACCTTATCTAGGCAGAGGGTGGTGATGCAGTCGCAGATCCAAGCACTATTATCTGTTGATTCAGGATATATGTCAGGTGTGCAGGACCCAGTTGTGGGTTAGACTATTCTTGTTCATGTCCCCCCTGATCCTCTAGTGCCCCCGGTGTTATTTCCATTAGAGATGACGTTTATCTCGCATTTCCAGATACTAGGACCCCCTACTTATGATGGTAGGGTAGATTTTATGTCCTTGGATGACTGGATAATAGCCATCAAGGAGTTGTTTGCTTGCTCAGGAGTTTCAGCATACCAAAGGGTGATGGTCATTGCGTATCAACTCAAGAGTCTTGATAAGAGTTGGTGGCTGAGAGAGAAGGAGAACCTTAAGGATGGGTGTTCATGGTAATCCTTCAAGGAGTTGCTGTTAGAGAAGTTTCTGCCTTCGATCGAACGAGACCATATGATGAATGATTTTCTATACGTTAAGCAGAGGCAGCTTACTGTTACCGAGTACGAGGTGGAGTTCAGCAAACTAACTCGTTTTGCCCCGAAAATGGTTTCTACAGAGTCAAACTATGTTAAACAATTTTTGGGTGATCTTAGGAATGACATCCAATAGCTAGCGAGTGCTTATGGGTCTAAAAGCTATGCTGAGGTTGTGGAGGCTGCTTTGAAAGTCGAGGCGATTGACAATACCAAGAATCGAGGCCAAGAAATGAGAAAGGATAAGGGGAATACCGATGAGTGCAAGTGTAACGCCCCGAAAATTGTATTTGAGTCGGTCGCGAAAAAGGGATTTTGGTGCCTGTATAGGGGTACACGGCCTAGGACACGGGCGTGTCCAAGGCGATGTCTGGCTGGTGTTTTTGGTCGTTTTCATCCCGAGAAGGACACGGCCAGGAATACGGCTAGCTGACACGGGTGTGTCATTGGACACGGGCGTGTGCCTACCCGTGTCAGTACCCGTGTCCCATTGGGTCGTGTCCGTTGCCGTGGCGGTTATGCGTGACATGCCCCCGAACACGGGCGTGTCGAGAGACCCGACACGGGCGTGTTAGGTTGGACACGGGTATGTCTGAGACCGTGTGTCTTTTCGGTGTTTGAAGATCGTGCCTGGATCGAGGCACACGGCCTGGGACATGGCCGTGTGCCAAGCCGTGTTCGGCCCAGGTCTTGAGATTTTTGAATGGATCTGAGACGTTCTTTTTCTTTAATTAAGATCCAACGGCCCAGATGATCTCCTGCTCTGTTAAGGCCGGGAATAGGGGAGTTAATCCCTCATTTCTCTCCAAGGCTTTCTCTTTCCAAGGTGTTAGAGAGAAGAGGAAGAAGAAGGAGGTTTCCGGCCGCCGGCGGAGCATCGGAGCACCGTTTCGAAATCTGAGAGCGGATCCGTGGAGGAAAGTTCGTTGCGAAGAGTTCTGTCCGTGTAGTTTTTCCATGGCGCCAAAACAGACTACAAGTATAACGATTCTCAACTTGAGCATGTGAAGCTCTTTCTTTCTGCATAGGGAATCCCGCTCCCGCGTGTGTGCGGTGAGTGCGTGTGTTCCTTGGGGTTGATGTGAATAGTCCCCCTTGTGTTGCATATAGAGTCCGGAATCGTAAGTACGGGCATAGGCATTGTATGTGAAGCCTACCCAGACGTGTACCGTCTGGATCGGTGATGTTGCAATTGTTATGATTTGCCGGAGAAGACTCCGTGCTTTTGGTTTTTTGGGTTTCTACGCAGTAGATTGTGTAACACCACCTATCCGTCACATAGCATATAGCAGTAGGTCCGGACGGGGCCCGATGCCATGTACTACAGACAGACCGGGTGGTTACTCAATGGAAACCATCCAACCAATCCAACGTCCTACACAGAGCATTCTAGCGAAAGCAGTTTATAAAAGTTGCAATTAAGAATCCAGCACAAAGAGCACGAATGTCCACTAATATACCAAATAGGTATGTAGTACATACACAAGTACTGGCCTTAAGGCCTTACAAAATTGATTACTTGATATTACATGATTTACAAACCACGGCACGCAGGCCGGTCATACATGAATAAAAACAGTAAACACTCCAATTAGGCCTTCGAGGGCCAGCTTCGTAATTTGGGCTTTAGCCCGCTATTGACCGCTGGTCCAGCAGCACCTGCAAGCAAGAAAACCACAGCACGGTGGCAAACAAAGGCAACGGTCAGCAATGATGACCAAATTATAACGATCCCGCCCCCAACTCGGGGCGGCGATGCTCCTTCCCTGCATTTTTATTAGCATAACCCAGTAGTATATAAATACATTGTATCACAGGCGTTGGCTTGAATGGCCACACGCCCCGTGCTCTTAGGGCACATTCTCAGTGATCGCAGTCTAAGCCGCTGACTCACCACCATCTCCAGGATGGCAATATCTCGTGAGCAATTTGGTCTTTTAGGCAGATGTTACGACACTTTAATGTCATCAATAGCCTATGTCACGACACTTTAATATCATCGACAGCAAGACCCGACCTCTATGCCCTCAAAATAATGCAGGAACGGTTCCACTCAACCCGTTGCTCACTTTCCACGACACTTTAATATCATCGGCACAAGTTAAGTTTCCCCGAATCCCGTGAATCGAACGTACAGTATTACATAACCCAGTTATGTACAAGTTGGCTCCGAGGCCCACAAGTTGGCAAGATCACGCATCGGCCCAGTTTTCCGGGTGCACCTTTGGGTTAATCCCCAAGGCTCCCTGTTGCAATCTACCACGTAGAAAACCCGAAAAACAAACAATCGCATGGAGTCTTCTCCGGCATTAATGTAATGCAACATCACCGATCCAGACAAACATGTCCGGGTAGGCTTCACACATCATGCCTATGTCTATTCTCGAACACGGACTCTACACAATGGGGACTATTCATTTCTACCCATAGGAATGCCTCAAACTCACCACAAACTCGCGAGAGCGGGCTTCCTATGCAGAAGAAGCAGAGCTTCACATGCTCAAGTAGAGAATCGTTACCCTAGCGTTCTTCCTTGGCGTCATGGAAAAGTAAGCGGATGAAAAGCACCGCACTCTCTTTGCCTCCGTAGATCTAAAGTCGGCTCGCGATTTGGAGCTTCGAAGCTCCTCCAATGGCCGGATCTAGCTTCTTCTTCCTCCTTTGCTCTCACCTCTCTCTTCAATTAGAAAGAGAACCACTCAAGTAAAAGTGAGGGTTTCAAAGGTCCAATCCCGTGTATATCCCATTAGGAACAACCCCCAGCCATTGGATCCCAAATTAAAGAAACGAACAGCCTTGATTCTGGCCTGAAATGCTAAAACTGGGCCGAACACGGCCTGCGACACGCCTGTGTCCAGGGTCCGTGTCCCCCTTTTGCCATCAAAATCGAGGTGCCTGGAACAGCACACGGGCATCCGACACGCCCGTGTTTGACCTGACACGCCCGTGTTCCACTGACACGGCCGTGTGGTCGGTCGTGTGCCTCCAACGACACAGCCCCGAAAACAACCCGAGAGTCACACGGGTATTGGACACGCCCGTGTCCTAGCCCGTGTCCACTCGAACATGACTGGGATCCAGGCCGTGTTCATGGTCTCGACACTTCGTCGAGTGAAGTTCGTCGACCACACGACATGGCCTTGGACACTCCCGTGTCCTAGGTCGTGTGCCTTGTCTCGACACATCATCGAGCGAAATTCGTCGACTCCCCAGGCCGATCGTCGGCACGGGCTCGACACGCCCTGAGACACGCCCGTGTCTCAGGCCGTGTTCTCTGCTCGACGATCAACGACTCCAAAATCGTCGACCTCTCGACCAAATCGCCGACTCCAGCCTGACATGCCCTGGGACATACCCGTGTCCCAGGCCGTGTGCCTCCTGCCAGATTTCAAATCTGGCCCAAAACGTCTCCCGTCGCTCTTTTGAGTTTCGGGGTGTTACAACTCTCTGCCTCTTAAAAGAATTTCGTCCACGAAATTATATAAAGGAAAGACATGTACAAAATTAAATTGTACCTGAGCGGAACAACTCCGGATACTCGTCAAGCGTAGTCTGCTCTCATTCCCAAGAGAGCTCCTCACGACCGCAATTGTCCTATCGGACCTTGATCATCCTTATCTATTTATTGCGTAGCCGCTTGACCTCCGAGTCCTCAATCCGCACGGGCTTGACTTTTGTCGTCAACCCACTACCCACCGTCACTTGATCAACCGCGATCACTTGCGAAGGCTCTTGCACCGCCTTCCGTAGCACCGAAATATGGAATACATAATGTAAACCACTAAGCTCCACTGAAAGCTTCAACCGATAGGCTGCTTCACCAACCCGCTCCCAAACCTCAAACAGCCCAAGGTACCTCGGGCTTAGCTTTTTCAATCGCCGCACCCGCGAGACACCCTTGAACGGCTTGATCTTTAAGTACACATAGTCGCCCACAGCGAACTCCACGTTCCTGTGCTTGGCATTATAGTACTTCGCTTGCCGGTCCTGAGCGATAAGCAACCTCTCCCGAATGGTTCGCACCAACGAAGTAGCATCCTCCACTTCTAATCGCTTATACAACTTTGACTCACCTGTTTCTACCCAAGACAACGGCGTGCGACACTTTCTACCATATAGGGCCTCGAAGGGCGCCATTTGAATACTCGCCTGGTAGTTATTATTGTACGCGAACTCCACCAAATAAATATGGTCTTCCCATTGATTTCCAAAGTCCAAGACACACATGCGGAGCATGTCTTCCATAGTTCTATTGACCCTCTCGGTCTGCACATCTGTTTGCGGATGGAAGGCTGTGCTGAATTTTAACTTTGTTCCCAATATTTGCTGCACTAGCCTCCAATCATTGGACGTGAACCGCCCATCTCGGTCACTCACGATGCTGCGGGGCACACCGTGAAGCCGTACTATATTATCCACATAAAGTTTTGCCAATTTTTCCACCGGATCATCCTTCCTATGCGGAATAAAATGCGACACCTTCATTAACCGATCTACGACCACTCAGATGGCGTCGTTCCCCTTTTGCGACCTTGGCAAACCGTGCACAAAGTCCATAGAGATGTCGTCGAATTTCCACTCCGGAATAGGCAACTACTTCAGAAATCCTCCCGACTTTTGGCATTCCACCTTCACCAAGGCACAAGATTGGCACTTCGCCATGTAGAGCGCCACATCTTTCTTCAAACCCGGCCACCAAAACAGTTTCTTTACATCGCGGTACATCTTTGTGCTCCCCGGGTGAATTGAGTACTTAGTATGGTGTGCCTCGTACAACAATTCCACCCGCAAATTTCCCACACTTGGGATGCACAGACAACCGTAATTTCAAAGCAATCCGTCCTCCACAATGAATTGGGAATTTTACCCATCCAGAGCCTCTACCATGAACTGCTTCATATGGACATCCAAATCCAAAGCCTGTCGAATCCGATCAGCAAGGTCATATTGGATTTCAGTCCAATTCAGTATTGCTTCAGCACTTGATTGCTTATCCACACAAACAATCTCAACGCCTCCAACTCCCGCACCAACCGCTCATCATGCACCGAAAGCCAATTGGCTTGAGCTGGGGCCCGGCGACTCAACGCATCCGCAACCACATTTCCTTTACCAGGCATGTAGTGGATCTTGAATGTCTAGTCCCCTAGGAACTCCATCCATCTACGCTGTCGCATATTCAGATCCTTCTGATCAATCAGATATTTCAGGCACTTGTGATCGGTGTATATATCAATCTTCACACCATACAAATAATGCCTCCACAGATTCAAGGCAAAAATCACGGCCGCTAACTCCAAGTCATAGACCAGATAATTCCTCAGCACTTTCAGCTGTCTCGAGCCATAAGCTATCACACTTCCTTATTGCAGTAGCACGCAACCCAAACCGTTCCCCGAAGCATCACTATAAATCTCATAGCATTCGGTCCCACTCGACGAACTCAGCACAGGCGTCGTGGTCAACCGACATTTCAACTCCTCAAAAGCTCGTGCGCACTCCGGCTTCCAAACGAACTTCTGCTCCTTCCTCGTCAAAGTAGTGACAGGTAACGCTATCCGCGAGAAGTTCTCTACGAAGCGCCTATAATAGCCAGCAAGCCCCAGAAAGCTCCGGACATCCGCTACCGTAGAAAGCTCAGACCACTCCCGTATCGCAACAATCTTCGCCGGATCCACTACAATACCCTCTCCACTCACTATATGACCGAGGAACGCCACTGAGGATAAACAAAACTCGCACTTCGAGAACTTGGCATATAATTGATTCCTCCTTAGCATCTCTAAAACCAAATGAAGATGCTTGAAGTGATCTTCCTCACTCTGTGAAAGTACACCAAAATATCATCGATGAAGATGATCACAAAATGGTCCAAGTACTCCCTGAAGGTCCTGTTCATCAAATCCATGAACACTGACGGCACATTAGTCAGCCCAAACGGCATGATCGTAAACTCGTAATGCCCGTATCTCGTACTGAACGCTGTCTTCAGGATATCACTCTCCCTTATTAGCAGGTGGTAGTACCCGGACTTGAGATCTAACTTTGAGTACATCCGTCGACCCGACCAACTGATCAAAAAGATCATAGATCCGGGGGATCGGGTACTTGTTATTTTTCGTCAACTTGTTGAGCTCCCGATAATCAATACATAGCCTCAAGCTTTCGTCCTTATTCTTAACAAAGAGGACCGGCGCGCTCCAAGGCGAAGAACTTGGGTGCACATACCCTTGCTCCAATAACTCTTGCAGTTGAACCTTCAGCTCTGCCATTTCCTTAGGTGCTAGCCGATGTGGAGAGCGTGACACAGGCTTTGCACCTGGTACGAGCTCTATCGTAAAATCTATTTCCCGTTGAGGCAGGGCTCCAGAAAGAACTCTAGGGAACACATCAGGGTACTCCGATACCACTGAAATACTATCCAATGCGGGCTTCGACTTCGCAACCTCCACTAGTGTATAAGAACAGTTCTACACCGGCACGAACCGCCTTCACCACCTGAAGAGCAGACATCAACGTCTTGCTCGACCCCTTTAAGCCGTAAAAGTCGTCTCACGACTTGTTCCCAACTTGACTTCCTTGCGACCGCAATCAATATAGGCTTGCTGCTCTGAGATCCAGTCCATGCCAAATATAACGTCGAACTCCACCAACGGTAGTAATGACGCCTGCAGATCGAACTCTTGATTCCCAATGTGAATCTTAACATCGCAGATTCTATCCGCGCGCATCGAACACCCATTGGGCAACAACACATCCAACTTATCCTTCGCCATCGAAGAAGGGACTCCGATGCGTGATATAAATCCTTCGGACAAGAAGGAGTGTGAAGCTCCCGTATCGAAAAGTGCTCTTGCCGGATTTTCACAAATCAAAACAAATCCTAAACAATAAGTGGTAAGGTAATACGTGCATAACAAGTATTTAAAGAAATTAACTTGCTATAATTTAAACCGTACCTGTCACCACATCCGCATGTTTGATGGCCTCCTGTTGGCTAAGATTGTATACCCTCGGTTGGGCTGGAGCATAATGGGACGCGGTTGACTCCACCGCCTTGCCATTCTCTTCATAAGTCGCTCCCGGCTTCCTTTCGGACTTGGGACGTCCGCTCCGGCACTCACGGGCATAATGCCCCGGCTTCCCACAGTTGTAACATGTGCCCGGGATCCAACCCGTAGTCGCCCCAGAAGCACCAGCAGAGGGGGCTAGACCCGAAGTCCTAGCTTTCTTGTTCCACTTCCGGAACACAGACTTTGAGGAGTTCGGCACTCTGAACTCCGACTTATTATCACCCAAGCTTTTCTTTGCTTGTACATTATTCATGTCCTTCTCCAAGGACCGGGCCATGTTGACCAAGGTCAAGAAACCCTGCGTCATCGGCCCCGAGAGTAGTAATCTCAACTCGTCTCTCAACCCTTCATAGAAATCGATTCGTCTTGCGCTCCTCATCCGCAATGGTGGAGCTAGCATATCGACTCAAACGGGTAAACTCGTGGAGATATTCATCCACGCAATTGTCTCCTTGAACCAATTTCAGGAACTCGTTCTCCAACGCTATCCTTTGCGTCGAAGGGAGGTATCTAGCCAAGAACAGTCTCGATAACTCCTCCATCGAGACATCAATAAGTTGCCTACCTCTCAATAGGTGCAGCTCCAATCCTTCCCACCACAATCTCGCTTCCCCGTCCAGAACGAACGTAGCAATGGTGGTCATTTTCCACTCCTCCGTCTCTGTTGCTGTCATGACTCTCTTCACCCTAGAGAGCCAGTCTTCAGCTTGAGATGGGGTTCCCAACCCCGAGAATACCTGAGAATTAAAGCTCATGACATGTTTAAGCTGTCTCTTGGTTCCTCTGCTTGGCACCAACTGCTCCACTACTACCTGTTCCACTCTCCTCGGCTCAGCCGCTTGCAGCGGTACCTGCTCCATCGCAGGAGCGGGCTGCTGTGTTTGCCTTGCAGGCTGCGCATTAATCATGGGCAACACTGCTTCAGCCACCAATCGTATGGTCTCAGCTGATAGAGGTGTTGCAGGAGCTTCATTAGGTGCACTGCTAGTCTCAGAAACTCGACTTTCCGACGGCCCAGCACTTCTGGTCACCTATAGTGGTACAAAGCACCGTTAAGCGTCCAAATAAAATTGCAAACAGCAATTATAGGAACACGCAGGTTCCCCAAACACATGTATTTTCATTCCTAAGTGGACATTCATGGGTTCTTTTACTGTTATAACGATGACGCACACACATGTGTTCACCACCCCTTAAAAAGAATTCGCCCACGAATTCATTTTAAGTCGGACCGAAACCAGTAGTCTGATACCAAATTATAACACCCCCTATCCGTCACATAGCATATAGTAGTAGGTCCGGTCGGGGCCCGACGCCATATACTACAGACAGACCGGGTGGTTACTCAATGGAAACCATCCAACCAATCCAACGTCCTACACAGAGCATTCTAGCGGAAGCAGTTTATAAAAGTTGCAATTAAGAACCCAGCACAAAGAGCACGAATGTCCACTAATATACCAAATAGGAATGTAGTACATACACAAGTACTGGCCTTAATGCCTTACAAAATTCTTTACTTGATATTACATGATTTACAAACCACGGCATGCAGGCCGGTCATACATGAATAAAAGCAGTAAACACTCCAATTAGGCCTTCAAGGGCCAGCTTCGCAATTTGGGCTTTAGCCCGCTATTGACCGCTTGGTCCAGCAGCACCTGCAAGAAACAAAACCACCACACGGTGGCAAACAAAGGCAACGGTCAGCAAAGCTGACCAAATTATTACGATCCCACCCCCAAATCGGGGCGGCGATGCTCCTTCCCTGCATTTTTATTAGCATAACCCAGTAGTATATAAATGCATTGCATCACAGGCATTGGCATGCATGGCCACATGCCCCGTGCTCTCAGGGCACATTCTCGGTGATCGCAGTCTAAGCCGCTGACTCACCACCATCTCCAGGACGGCAATATCTCGTGAGCAATTTGGTCTTTTAGGCAGATGTTACGACACTTTAATGTAATCAACAGTCTATGTCACGACACTTTAATATCATCGACAGCAAGACCCGACCTCTATGCCCTCGGAATAAAGCAGGAACGGTTCCACTCAACCCGTTACACACTTGCCACGACACTTTAATATCATCGGCACGAGTTAAGTTTACTCGAATCACGTGAATCGAACGTACAATATTACATAACTCAGTTATGTATAAGTTGGCTCCCAGGCCCACAAGTTGGCAAGATCACGCATTCGCCCAGTTTTTCGGGTGCACCTTTGGTTTATCCCCAAGGCTCCCTGTTGCAATCTACCACGTAGAAAACCCGAAAAACAAACAATCGCATGGAGTCTTCTCCGCATTTATGCAATGCAACATCACCGATCCAGACCAACATGTTCGGGTAGGCTTCACACATCATGCCTATGTCCGTTCTCGAACACGGACTCTACACAACGGGGACTATTCATGTCTACCCGTAGGAACGCCTCAAACTCACCGCAAACTCGCGAGAGCGGGCTTCCTATGCAAAAGAAGTAGAGCTTCACATGCTCAAGTAGAGAATCGTTACCCTAGCGTTCTTCCTTGGCGCCATGGAAAAGTAAGCGGATGAAAAGCACTGCACTCTCTTTGCCTCCGTAGATCCGAAGTCGGCTCGCGATTTGGATCTTCGAAGCTCCTCCAATGGCCGTATCTAGCTTCTTCTTCCTCCTTTGCCCTCATCTCGCTCTTGACTTAGAAAGAGAACCACTCAAGTAAAAGTGAGGTTTTCAAAGGTCCAATCCCGTGTATATACCATCAGGAACAACCCCCAACCGTTGGATCCCAAATTAAAGAAACGAACGGCCTTGATTCGGGCCTGAAATGCTAAAATTGGGCCGAACACGGCCTGCGAAACGCCCGTGTCCAGGGCCGTGTCCCCCATTCGCCGTCAAAATCGATGCGCCTGGAATGGCACACGGGCATGCGACACGCCCGTGTTCGACCTGACACGACCGTGTTCCAGCTGACACGGTCGTGTGGTCGGCCGTGTGCCTCCAACGATACAGCCCCGAAATCAACCCGAGAGTCACACGGGTATTGGACACGCTTGTGTCCTAGCCCGTGTCTACTCGAACACGCCTGGGCTCCAGGCCGTGTTCACGGTCTCGACACTTCGTCGAGTGAAGTTCGTCGACCACACGACACGGCCTTGGACACGCCCGTGTCCTAGGCCGTGTGCCTTATCTCGACACATCGTCGAGCAAAATTCGTCGACTCCCCGGGCCGATCGTCGACACGGGCTCGACACGCTCTGTGACATGCCCATGTCTCAGGCCGTGTTCTCTGCTTGACGATCGTCGACTCCAAAATCGTCGACCTCTCGACCAAATCGTCGACTCCAACCTGATACGCCCTAGGACACGCCCGTATCCCAAGCCGTGTGCCTCCTGCCAGATTTCAAATCTTGCCCAAAACGTCTCCCATAGCTCTTTTGAGTTTCGGAGCGTTACAGATTGCAGCAGGGATCCTTGGAGGTTAGCTTCAAGGCGCACCCGGAAAACTGAGCGGAAACGTGTTCTGCTAACTTGGCGGTCTGGGAACCGGCCTTGATCATAACTGGGTTATGAGATTGTTTGAAAAATTTTGGGATCCGAGAGAAGCTTGGCCCGCGCGTAGGACTTAAATTGTATATGCGGCATGAGCAACGGGCATGTGGAATTGGACCTAGGCTATGTGGTACGGTGCGAGAAATCCGAAAAGGGCACTGGCCGTTGGCATAGTCGGGAGCCTTAGACGGTGGTCAAAAAGGCTAAATGCTCAATTGGTTGCCATCTTTTGGATGGTGGTGAAGACGCTGATATGTCAGGATTCACCGTTAATGTGCCCTGAGTGCATCGGGTGTTTGGCCGTGCGAGCCTACACCTGTGGCGAAATATATAGTTGCACCTTATTGTTTAGTTGGGCTAATGTTATGCAGGGAAAGACCACCGCCGTCCCGACCTAGGGGCGGGGTCGTTATAATTTGGTCGGCTTTTAGCTGACCGTTGCTTTGTTTGCCACCGTGCAGTGGAATGTGCTTGCAGGTGCTGCAGAGCCGAGTGCCAAATAGCGGGCTGGAGCCCATGTTGTTGTGCTGGCCCTAGAAGTTCGTAGAATAGTTGTTTTTACTTTTATCAGGTGTCGCCGGCCTGCGAGCCGATGTATGTAAGACATGTTTTATTAAGTGAACATTTGTAAGGCCATAAGGCCATGTACCCTTTTCAGCGTATTTGGGTTTCTTTCATGTGGTTGTGGTCGTGGACATTCATATGTATTGGATTTAAGATTTGGGTTCTTTCAACTTTAAAAGCTTCCGCTAGAATGCTCTGTGTAGGACGAATAGTCTTAATTGGATGGTTTGAATATTCATTTGGTAACCCTTCTGACTGTCTGTGGTATATGGCGTCGGGTTCCAGCTGGACCTTCTGTTATATGCCATGCAACAGATGCGGGTGTTATAATTTGGTATCAGACTTCTGGTTACGGTCAAGCTTAAATGAATTCGTGGGCGAATTCTTTTAGGGCTGGTGAGCACATGTGTGCGTCATCGTTATAACATTAAAGAGAACCCATGAATGTCCACTTAGGAATGAAAAGTACACTTGTTTTGTGGAATCTGAGTGTTCCAATGATTACTTTTAGCAATGTTTTTTGTCGTCTAATCGTTTGTCTTTGCTACTATAGGCAGGTAGGAGCGGTGTTGGTCAGTCAGAGCATCCGCAATCAGCGGAAAGTAGTGCACCAAGGTACGTGCCTACTACACCTCCTTCAGCGGAAACCATCAGGATGGTGGCTGAAGCCGTATTTGCAATGATAAATGCCCAACCTGTAGGGCAAATGCATCGCATACCTCCTATGAATGAGCAAGAACCGGTTAGGGCGGCAGAGCCGAGAGTGGTGGAGCGCGCAGCGGTTGATCTGATAGAGCTGAGGAGAGCTACGGAGAAGCAGCTAAAGCATGTGATGGGCTTTAATCCTCCGAAGTTCGATGGGGTTGGAACGCCAGCTCAAGCTGAGGTCTGGCTCTCTTCGATAAAGAGGGTGTTGACAGCCACAATAACTGAGGAGTGGCAGAAGACCACCATAGCGACTTTTCTTATACTGGGTGAAGCGAGGCTGTGGTGGGATGAGTTGGAGTTTCATCTCTTAGTGGGTAGGCAGCTTGCTGATGTGCCTATGGAGGAATTTTCAAGATTGTTCCTAGCCAGATTGTACCCTCTGCTCAGAAGTTGGAGATGGAGAATCAATTTCTTGGGTTGACTCAATGATCCAGATGCGTGGACGAGTATCTGCATGAGTTCAGACGGTTGGGTCGGTATGCTGGTGCTACGTTTATGGAAGAAGAACGGAAGACCAACTAATTTTATGAGGGTCTATGCGGCGACCTACAATTACTATTTGTTGGGCCTAAGGCGCAAGGCTTCCTAGCCTTGGTCAATTCGGCCCGATCGTTGAAAAAGGTTGCGAAGAAAGTTCAAGAGAAGAAGGACACAGGAGAAAAGAAGTCCGAGTTCAAGGTGCCAAATAACAAGTGAAGTTTCCGCAGATGGAACAAGAAGCGGAGGACTTCGAACTCAGCCCCTTCGGTTGATGCATCAGGGGCAACTACAAGTCGAGTCCCAGGAGCTTGCTACAACTGCGGGAAGACGGGGCATTTTGCTCGTGAGTGTTGGAGCGGACGTGCAAAGTCCGAGAGGAAGCCTGGAGCGACTTATGAGGAGAAGTGGAAGGCGGTGGAGTCAACCGCATCCCATCATGCTCCAGCCCAGCCTAGAGTCTACAACCTTGGTCTGCAAGAGGCCATAAAGCAAGCAGACGTGGTAACATGTATGAGTTAAATTGTAGTGGTTTAACTTTCATAGTTGTTACCTTCGTATTTGTTAGCTTACTTTTGTTGGTGCTAGGCTTTGTGTTGATCTTTGAATTTCCGGCGAGAGCCCTGTTTGATACGGGAGCATCGCACTCCTTCTTGTCCGAAAAATTCATATCGCGCATCGGGGTTCCGTACTCTATGGCAAAAGACAAGTTGGATGTGTTGCTGCCCAATGGGTGCTTGATGCGCGCGGATAGGGTCTGCGTTGTGAAGATTTAGATTGGAGACCGGGAGTTTGATTTGCGAGCGTTGATTCTACCGTTATTGGAGTTCGACGTAATCTTCGGTATGGATTGGCTCTCGGAGCAGGGTTCATGCTTCGATTGCAATCGTAAGGAAGTTAAGTTTGGTCTGGACACTGATCGGGAGACAACTTTTGCGGGCATGAAGGGTTCGCGTAAGATTTTGATGTCAGCCCTTCAAGTGATCAAGGCAGTTCGGTCTGGGGCAGAGATGTTTGTCACGCTAGTGCAGACTTCGACACCTAAGCCAAGTCTTGACAATATTCCAGTCGTATCTGAGTATCCTGATGTGTTCCCAGATGATCTCCCAGGAGCCCCTCCTCAGCGGGAGATAGACTTTACTATAGAGCTGGTACCGGAGGCCAAACCGGTGTCACGCTCTCCATATCGGATAGCGCCAAGAGAGATGGCGGAGTTGAAGGTGCAACTGCAAGAGTTGCTAGAGCAAGGTTATGTGCATCCAAGTTCGTCACCTTAGAGCGCACCAGTTTTCTTTGTTAAGAAGGAAGATGGGAGCTTGCGGCTTTGTATCGATTATCGGGAATTGAATAAGCTTACGGAGAAGAATAAGTATCCGATTCCGAGGAATGACGACCTATTTGATCAGTTGGTTGGGTCAACGGTATATTCGAAGTTAGATCTGAAATCCGGATACTACCAGTTGAGGATAAGGGAGAGCAACATCCCAAAGACAGCATTCAGTATGCGGTTTGGGCACTACGAGTTCACGGTCATGCCGTTTGGTTTGACTAATGCGCCATCCGTATTTATGGATCTGATGAACAGGACGTTCAGAGAGTACCTGGATCGTTTCGTGATAGTATTTATTGATGATATCCTGGTGTACTCGCAGTGTGAAGAGGACCATTACAATCATCTACACATGGTGTTGGAGACATTGAGGAGGAATCAGTTGTATGCTAAGTTCTCCAATTGTTAATTCTGGTTATCCTCGATAGCGTTACTTGGTCATGTTGTTAGTGGAGAGGGGATAGCTGTGGATCCGGCGAAGATAGTGGAGATACGAGAGTGGCCTGCTTTGACTACAGTGGCAGAGGTCCGGAGTTTGGGGCTTGCTGGCTACTACAGGAGCTTCGTAGAGAACTTCTCGCGGATAGCGCTACCACTCACGATGTTGACTAAGAAGGATCAAAAGTTTGTGTGGTCTTCGGAGTGCGAACAGGCTTTTGAAGAGTTGAAGATGCGGTTGACCACGGCGCCCATTTTATGTACGCCAAGTGGAACCGAAGGGTTTGAGATCTATAGTGATGCTTCAGGCAGTGTTTTGGGCTGTGTTCTGCTACAGCATGGGAGAGTGATAGCCTATCGTTCACGGCAACTGAAGGTTCATGAGAGGAATTATCCGATCCATGACTTGAAGTTAGCGGCCGTGATATTTGCTCTAAAGCTTTGGAGGCATTATCTGTACGGTGTGAAGGTCGATATTTACACCGATCATAAGAGCTTGAAGTACCTGCTGGACCAAAAGGATCTGAACATGAGGCAGCGGAGGTGGATGGAGTTCTTAGGGGACTACACCTTCAAGATTCATTATGTGCCTAGGAAGGGAAATGCAGTGGCGGATGCGTTGAGTCGTAAGATTCCCGCACAAGCCAACTGGTTATTGGTACATGATGAGAGATTGGTCCATGAGTTAGAGGATTTGGAGATATCTTGCGTCGACAAGCAATCTAGTACTGAGGCGAAACTATTTTGGACAGTGGTGCAGTGTGACCTAGCTGATAGAGTTCGGCGGGCTTTGGTTCAGGATAACAACATGAAACAGATCTTGGAAGAATCTTTGGATGGGTCAAATTCCCAGTTTGCTGTTGAGGATGGGTTGCTAAGGAAGGACGGTTGCCTATGCATTCCTAGTGTGGATAATCTTCGGGAGGAGTTGATGTATGAGACGCATCATACCAAGTACTCGATCCACCCGGGAAGCACAAAGATGTATAGAGACATGAAGAAATTATTCTGGTGGCCAGGATTGAAGAAAGATGTAGCACTTTATGTGGCCAAGTGTTGTACTTGTGCATTGGTGAAGGCGGAATGCCAGAATCCCGGAGGTTTCTTGAAGCCCCTACCTATCCTAGAATGGAAATTTGACGACATATCTATGGATTTTGTGCACGGTTTGCCGAAGTTGCAGAAGGGAAACGACGCCATCCGGGTAGTCGTAGATAGGTTGACAAAGGTGTCGCACTTTATTCGGAACAGGAAGGAAGATCCGGTGGAAAAGTTAGTCAAACTCTATGTGGAGAATATTGTACGATTGCATGATGTGCATCGCAGTATTGTTAGTGATCGAGATGGACGCTTCACGTCGAATGACTGGAGGTTGGTGCATAGTCTGTTGGGTACTAAGCTAAAGTTCAGTACAGCCTTTCACCCACAGACGGATGGCCAGACCGAGAGGGTCAACATTACTATGGAGGACATGCTTCGCATGTGCGTCCTAGACTTTCGAAAGCAGTGGGAGGATCACATGTACATGGTGGAGTTTGTGTATAACAACAGCTTTCAGGCAAGTATTGGAATGGCGCCTTTTGAAGCCTTGTACGGGAGGAAGTGTCGTACGCCGTTGTCTTGGTTGGAGGCAGGCGAATCGAAGTTGTACAAACGTCAAGCGGTGGAAGACGCCACTTCAATGATACATACAATTCAAGAAAGGTTGAAGATCGCTCAGGACAGGCAGGCAAAGTATCACAACGCCAAACATAGGAACGTGGAGTTCAATGTTGGCGACATGGTGTATCTAAAAATCAATCCGTTCAAGGGTGTATCGCGGGTTCGACGCTTGAAGAAGTTGAGTCCGAGATGTAAAACCCCCGTCCCCCTTACCAAGGAGGGCTACCGGGTCTTGTGCCCAGAACCGCCGTCTTACGGTGGCACTAACTCACGGGTTAATCGACACCGCAACACGCTGATCCTGTCGGCTAGTACGATCATTTAACCTGTAGGCCAATATGAGAAGAAAGAAGTAAAGCAGTATATAAATCCACTAGTCCACAAGTCACATAGTACAATCATATATATGAAATGAAAGGTACACAATATAGTACACAGAAGAGTACAAAAGAAAGAGTAATACGGGCTTATGCCTGGTACATCTAATCCACTCTCTCTCAAAATAAAAACGGAAGCTACACTAATACATCAGAACTCATCCCACCTGAGGACGCACAGTAGTGGTAGTAGCCTGTTGAAGCGGTATCTACTCCTCAAGTCCTGCCTCCTCGACGTGCTGGTGCTCCATCTCCACGGGCTCCTAAAAATAGTTTGGTCACCGACCATTAGTCAAAAAGACTAAGTCGTTTCCTCCGCACCTCGCCCCGCAGCTCCTAGGCACCGAGCGGGAGGACGAAGCGGAGGACAACAAAGGGTAGCAAAAGTGGAAGCAGGTGATAGAATCTAACTAGCAGTTGTAAAAGTAATATTGATCTATTCTAGCAGTTCTAAGTATAGTACAAGTAAGTAAGAGCAGTACAGTAAAGGAAGTAAAGACAGTAGTAAAAACAAGTAAATAAACTATTCTACCACTATACTATCATCACAAAAGTACCCTAACTTATATAAATGCCCATACAAATATATAAGTTAGGATTTCCAGGAAATTTAACTTATCATATAAAAGAGCCCATACTAATTTATATGATAAGGATCTATGAAGCGTATGACCTAATATGAACGAATATTATGATGCAATGTTATGCACAGGCAAGTGCAACTCACACACAACGACTCTGTGATCACAGACCTTTAGTTCCCACTTTTTGAGAGCTAGCATCACTCTCGGGTACCACCGCTGTGGCTACGGCAGCAGCGGAGCGGGCGTCTCCGCTTCTAGGGTGGTATGCATACTACCAAGCCTTAGACCCCTCTCATACGCCTCTGTACACGTCCAAGGTGCACTCTAGAGTCTCGCATACGTACTTTGCTGACAACCCGTCAGTCTTATTGGGTCGGATGTGCGTTATCGGGGGTCGTCCTCCAGACTGCAGTGTAAAACAACCCACTGGCCCCTCTAACCCTCACAACCGCCTGGTGCACCGTACTGCCATCGGTGTGACGAATGGCCAGTACCGCATGCCCCGCCACTAGATTTATGCACATGCAAGTATTTTACTCCGAGCCTTCCGCTCGCAGGACCAAACCCGTCCTGAAAACCTTCAAACCCAACCTGGGTGAGAACGCACATTAGTGCCTTTATACCAACTCCCTCAAACCCTAAACGGGTGAGTATATATCATGAATCTCTCCAACCATACACGGGTGAGAAGGTACAACAAATGTCCTAACCTATTAGACTACTCTTATCTACGGGTTATTATACTTAGTGATTTAAGGTTAATCCCAGGACTGCCCCCGGTATTCCCTGTGAAGGGCTCTCAAGGGGCACTAGGAACTGTGTTGGGATTACGCCCAGCATTCCCTTTCGCAAGGATATTTACTTTAGTTGATGGCTACCCATGTTTCACCCCAGCTCTCTTTGTTGCTCTGGAACAACCCTAGTGACTTAAGGTGTTACCGGTAAAACGACGGTCTTCCGTCGACCCCCACTCCAGTTACTACCTAAAGACTTGCACTTTTAACCCCATCACTAAGACCATACTACACACCAGGGATCATTCATGTTGCACTCTCTTATTTCTTCCGATAATCAATCCCCTGGTAACCCCTAAGGCAAGACCTATTTATGTTATATGCAGACCATGTCCTATTATTACCCTAAAAATGGGATCTTCCAATCCTTAGGGCATCTTACCCCTAAATATTTATCCTAGGGTGGTGAGGGCTAAGGGAACTACCCTATGAATTCTCATAATTTTCCTTGGCTAAATAATCCTTTAATTAAATCTTTTAAATTAATTACTAGGTCACTTTACACATGAAGTAGTATGATTTAACATCCACTAACCTAGGTAATTTTTTCCTGATTTGTATAATGATAAAATATTACTGTCTACAGAGTTTCATAATTTTCCTTGGATTATTTATACCAATTCCTTATTTAATTCCAAATTCACATAATTTCTATTTTCCAAATGAAGTACAGGTAATATGTAATCCAAAATTCCAGGAAAATTACAGAACATATAAAACATTAATTTATGACTATTAGCAGAGTTTCATCAACTTTGATTGTGTAATGGCCTATCAATTTTCATTCCTACATATTTACGAAAAATGCCATTATATTAATTTAAAAACTATCAATACACCCATTAATTCTGAAAAATTTATGCAAGACTAATAATACAATTTTACAGCACTAGAAGTATTTCAAAATTTTTCTGAGGTGCATATCCATCAATTCAAGAATAAATGAAATAAGGGTAAAATGGGCATTTTAAGATATTCTATTCCAAAAGTTCATCAAACAGAGAGATCAAATTTTTCTAAGTCAAATGTAACCTTATATACATCTTGGCAAAGTTTGAGGATTTGTACTTGAGGAAAACCTATTTTTCAAATTTATTTTTAAAAGGAGCTATATTTAAAAAAATTCCAATTAATGGGATTTTTGATTCCAAAAATCCCATAATTAATCTGAGGGGTGACATTTACCCTAATGAACCACTGTAAACAAATCCAAGATTTTTGAATGCCTCAATTAGGCAGAATACACAATATTTAAACTATTGCTATTAGCACCCAAGGCAATATGTACACCAACACATGCAAGTCGATTTTCCCATCATGCAGTGATCCAAAAGTGCTGAAATTTTTATCATGCACTAATGGTGTTCCCAAGGACCTACCACCAAGATTTAGGGCAATGAGGAGTCATATAACTCCATATATTTCATTTAATTATATTTTGACCAAAACTATAGGAAAAGTTGTTTAAAAAATTCCTAAATTTTGGCAGGGGCTAAGTATGCCCTAATCATGCATGTACCCAAAATATGGGGCCATGGTAATTGCTGGTTTGACTTGGGCATCCAAATGAATTTCTGCCCTAGTCTAGGACCAGTCCTAGGAGAGATGCCCTACAGGACAGTATACTACACCAAATTACAAATTTAAGGTGGCAAAGTAACGGTAAGACAGGCAGCTACATTGTTCATTTAGAGACCAGTTTCTGGAAATGCATGTAAGAGGCCTAGAAATGACATGCAATGTGACTATATTTTTGTGACAGAATTACACTATTCATTATATTTAAAATTAAATCATATTATTATATCTGCACGAATCTTGAAGCGGAGATGGACGGAATCCGTTCATCGTCCCCACTGGATTAACGGCTGAGATTCATCATTCCTGGACGATGTTTGCTGGCGGTTTCCGGCCAGCTGAGCCACCACCACCGCCGGCGGATGTCACCACCACCTTCGCTAAGGTGGGGGCTAGCGTTTCCCGGCGGTGGGGCCGTCGGAGTTGGCTCCTCCGGCGAACCCGAGCAAGAAGAAAAAGCCCGGATTTTCTCATTTTCCTCTCATGGCATCGGGCTCGATTGAGCCCGATATCTCCCTAAATGGATCTAGAAATCTAGTACAGGTAGAGGGGCGGCGAAACGGACCTGGATTGGGTCTTGGCTGCGGGTCAGGCGGCGGTTTGCCATGGTGGTGGTGCGCCGGCGAGCTCCACCCCGAATGCTTGATTCTCCACCGTTTTCCATGTTCCAGCACTCGATTTCGATTCCTTTCTACCTCCTGAAGCTATTGGTGAAGTCTGTTTGGGCTGAGGTGGAGTATATGGGTAGATACAACCAAGGTGAGCTCGGCTCAGCCTTGGTTGCTCCACCCCTGCTTTCCAAGTGGCTCTCAGCCCCTAATTTCCTCTGGAATGATGAGAGGAGGTCGGCCATCTGGTTTTCGGCAGGGAAATTCAGCTGAAGGGGTGGCCATGTGGCCACCATTCCCTTTCATCCCCATTTCTCTCTCCTCTTTCTCTCAAAATCTCATTTCTACCCCTTTGCATGCATTATCTCTCCTAATTTAGAGGGGTAGGGCTGGTCTTGTTCACTTGGGCTGGCCATGGGCCAAATTTGGTGGGCTTGGTCCAAAGGAGGGTGGCTTGGTCTTCATTTCACTCTTTTAGGTCAAATAGTTGACTATGTTGACTTTAAGTTGACTTGGTCAACCATGGTGGGTGGGCTGACTCCATTTGATGGAAATGGGTCTAGTGGCACCACCCAACTTGGGTTGGGTCAAGGGGGTGCCCTACTTAGGCTAATTGGGCTTATGAGTGTGGGTTTGACCAAATTAAGCCCAAAGTTGACTTTGGTCAATTGGGGTCAAAGTGTTGACCTAGTGACATGCCCTAGGGTCCACTTAGATTGTTTTTAGGGTTAGGGCAATGTGGTGGGGTCATGGTGTGGCTAGGGTCCTCACTTAGGCTAGTTTGACCTAGTTTGACTATGGTCCTATAGTGGGCTCCACATGGCTACCACCCACTACCTAGGGTCAGACCTAGCTAATTTCCCTAAATTCACCCCATGCCTAACCCAATCTAAGTTGAGGGGTCCAAAAGTAACATGGGATGTTACAAATTCCAATAAACAAGAAAATAATTTCGTCCTCGAAATTTAAGTTCGGGTCTACGGGGTTCTACTTGCAAGAATTTTTAAGAAATTTTGAAACATAACTTGAAAGTACCTGATGTGAATAGCTCCGGGTGTTGCTGCAGCATCAGATCCCTCGGCTCCCAGGTGTGCTCCTCCCGTCCATGGTTGGACCACAGCACCTTCACAAGAGAGACCTTCTTCTTCCGCAACACTCGGATGGCTGTATCGTCAATCCGGATCGGCTCCAATCTAACTGATCTATCAGGCTCTACCGGTATGGCTGTAGTAGTAATGTGCTGCTCCGGCCGAAGGAGAGCTCTTCGCAAGGAAGAGACATGGAAGACGTCATGTAATGCACCCTTCTCCGGTGGCAGCTGCAGTCGGTAAGCTAAGGGGACGATCCGCTCCAGGATCAGGTATGGCCCCATGTATCGTGGACTGAGCTTCTTGTGCCTCCACACCCGAGAGACACTGTGTACTGGACGTATCTTCAAGAATACTCTGTCTCCAACCTGGAACTCCACCTTCCGGTGCCGAGCATCATAATACTTTGCCTGCCTGCTCTGGACCTCTAGTAGCCGATCTCTGATCAATCGAATCTGGACCTCAGTATCCTCTATATAATCAGATCCAAGAGCCCTGGTATCCACATCCTGAACCCATGATAGCGGTGTCCGGCATCTCCTCCCATAAAGTGCCTCATATGGAGCCATCCTGATGCTATCCTGGTGGCTGTTATTGTACGAGAACTCAATTAGTGGCAGCAGCCTCTCCCAAGGCTTCCCCGTATCCAATATGCATAGTCTGAGTAGGTCCTCCATGGTCCGGATGGTCCGCTCGGTCTGTCCGTCGGTCTATGGATGGAAGGCGGTACTAAAAGTAAGCCGAGATCCCAAGTAAGCATGCACGACCCTCCACTTGCTCGAAGTGAACCGACCATCACAGTCCGAAACAATCGTCCTGGGAATGCCATGATATCTGACGAACTGCTCCACAAATAATCTCTCCAGAACAGCAACTGGGGCATCCTTCCGAACTGGAATAAATCGCGCTACCTTGGTCAGTCTATCCACTATGACCCATATAGAATCATGCCCAGAGTGGGAACGAGGCAACCCGTGTACAAAGTCCATAGCAATGTCCTCGAACTTCCATTCTGGAACTGGCAGTGGCTGTAGTTGTAACGCCTCGGATTTTTGATTACGTACGCATGATGGGCGTTACGTTGGCTTTGACTGTAGTTTGAGCATGGTTTTCCCGCGGGCTTGCGAGTGGCTGTTTTTGTTTGCCGAGTTGCACGTTTCCCCAGCAAACCGGAGTCCATATGAGGGACTCGGTGAGGCCTCTTAGGGAATGCTTGCACTTTTTCGCGCCCGGGTAATGTAGCTCAAAATAAGTTGCTGGTTCAGGAAACAAAAAAGGGTAAGAAGTGCTTGCGGCAAAAATGGTCTAGGACGTCTCAAAAACATTTTTCACAAAAGGGAAAAATGGTCGTTTTTGTGCTAGACACGCCCCTTGACACGGGCGTGACCCAGGCCGTGACCTGGGCGTGACCTCCTTGACTCGATGATTTTTCTTGCGTCGAGTTGAGCTCGACGACTGGGGTACACGCCCCCGTGACACGGGCATGTCACGGGCCCTGTCCCGCTTCGTCGAGTGTCGATCGTCGAGTATCGAGCGTCGAGTATCGAGTGTCGAGTCGTCGAGAGAGGGGACACGGCCTGTGACACGGGCGTGTCACAGGGCGTGTCAGGCTGGGTCGAGTGTCGACACTTTTTGTCGACGAGGTGTCGAGACACGGGTTACACGCCCTAGGTCACGGGCGTGACCGACCCGTCACGGGCGTGTACCCGGCCGTGTACCGTGTGGATAAACGTGGAATTGCCGCCTTTCGGCGCCGCTTATGGTACACGCCCTGTGTCACGGGCGTGACACAGGGCGTGACCGGCCCGAAAATCGACTTTTTCCAATTTTTTTGTGCCGTTCGTTTCCTTGATCCTGCATCGAACGGTTCAGCTCTGTTCTGGATGGCATAACTCCGAAACAGCTAATTGGATTTCTCATCTTCTCTTCATCTTCTTCTTCATTCCCAAAGGGAAATCAAGAGAGCAAGGGAGCAAGCAAGGCAAGGGAAGAGGAGAGCAGCCGTCGCGGCATCTTCTCGGTTCAGGCAAGCGGTGTTCTCCACCCTTGCCAATCTTCGTACTTGATTCAATTTTCCATTTTTCTAGCTTGAGATCTTGTGTTGAATTTTTTTTTATTAGCCTTAGTCTTTCAAGTCCCCTTAGTTTGTTCTTCTTGCTTCAAATTATGATCAATACTCTTGTTTTCCCATGATCAATATTCTTGTGTTATGCTAATTTCCTATGCTTCGTTTGTTCTTCTTGATTCAAAGTATGATGCATGCTCTTGTTTGTTCTATGCTAAATTCTCTAGGCTAAATTCGAATTAGCTACTTCACTATGCTATAATTCCTTATGCTATTTTCAATTTGCCCTATGCTAGCTTAATTCATGTAGCTACTTTGTCATATTCATGTAACCGATCAAGAGAGGTGATTTTTCCTTTCAAAATCATATGATTGTGTTCCAAATGGATTATGTACTCATGTTAATCAAATCCTATCATGTGATTCTATTTTGATACAAAGCGTGTTATGTGATGAAGTTCATCATACTATACGTTGGCAATTGGCCGTCATGTGTGAGGACGATGAAAGGAACGTGTTACCTTGGGTTATGGGGCGTTTTGCGAGGCGAATTTGTGAACCATGGCAGGAGCGTTTGTGTGAGAATTTTGCAAGGGGTGGTGTGGTTTCAGCCTGTGGCCACCGAGTTTTGTTTTTTGTGGTTAGAGAGACCACTTTGGCCCCGATTTGGGCTGGTTTTGTTTGGTGCGTTCCACTTTAGGGCCGCCACCGGTAAGACCCTTGCGAAATTGAACTTAACCGCTGCTTATGCTTCACTAGTATCGTAATTTCTTGGCTTATGAATGATGGAATGGGCACGTGTTTTGCCTTTTGCTCCTGCGGTTTGAGCAGGACATGATGAACTTGTACGCACTTGGTGCGTTTGGCATGGATTGTGGTGCGTTTTCCACTTGTTTTGTTCATTCATGTTACTTGATGAAACATCTCTGTGGGGTCGTTAAGCCCCTTCTTGATCCATTATGAACTTTATGCTCTCTTTTGTATAGTTTGGATGATTGCTGAGGTATTCTTTCTTGAATGCCTCAGGTGCATGTTGTAGCTGGTTGAGCGGCTAGGTTGGTTGGTGGCGTTTCCTGGGAACTAGCCGAGCATTCATAGTGAGGTAGTTCTTCTTTTTGTTGTACAGACATACATGTGCCCCAATGGGTTCGTGTCAGCTTGTTGGCGCCCATTGGTGGTTTTCTTTTGTGTAACTATGAACGAGACTGCTAATGTAACTCATTTGGATGGAATGATATGTACCTGCTTTTGGGATGGTTTTCTAGTAGGTTGCATTAGCTATTTTGACTAATGATATGTACTATTGTATATCATGCATACATGTTTTGTTTAAGTAACACATACTTTTCAAATGATGTAAACAAAGAGGAGTTCTTATAGTAGTATCACTCTAGACTGCATATAGGAGCTCATCATAGATAAACAAAGTATTTCCGCCGCGTACAAAGACAATTTTACTATCTAAGGCCGAGGGATACGACCATTTAATCAAAACGTTTTCCTGCATGTAACTATTGACTTTCAACTTGTAAAGTCAGCGTCAAGAGTTACATGAGCGTGTGCAGTTATCCCCTGCACGACGTGGCATCATAACCCGTAGTTCCTCTTGCTCTGATATGATATGCTCGTTGAGGAAATGCGGGTTGTGACAGTTGGTATCAGAGCCAGGTTTGCTTGACAATTGGTCGGGCAAACTTTCTGTTTTGGTTTGAAACATCATCTCATACACACACCGAGGTGCCATCAGTATGTCTTGGCCGAAGCACGTACACTACACTCATGGCATGAACAGAAGTATACGGGGCATATTATGTAGTATGGGATGCATAATATGTGGTTGTATATGGATCCACAATAGGGGCAACATGTGAGGGTTATGTAGTATGGGATGCATAACCTCACCACATGGATGCGACTAGCACGTTTTCTTTGATTCGTTGCATGCAATGCTATGTAGTATGGGATGCATAGCATTGTGATGCGTACGACCGCTCATGGCATGCATTAAGGCTTTGTTTTTAGATTGCATAGCACAGCACGCATAACATAACATTGCATGAGCACAACGTGCCAAGCTAAGATGTACATGATGACACCTGTACACACATAGTTTTGGGTCAAAGAAAGTCATGCATTCATGGTTTAGGCACAAGTTAGTGGGATGACGGTGAGTCATCTTTAGGTTAGGCATACCATCATTCTCAAACTCCCAAAGCAAGTTAGCAGTTGATGTTCATATTTCTTTATGTATGGTCTGTACATAGTCGTTGTGTGTTTTGTTGGGTTTGAGCTTGATAAGAGTGAACGTGTTATAGGATGTCGAAGCGTCCAGTGACAAGGCAAACTCCCCAATCCGAGGGCGAGTCTTCGGGCGCGCAGAATAATGCACTGATGGATAGTCTTCGCCAAAGTAATGAGGCTTTGACGAGGCAGGTACAGGAGGTACAGTCCCAGCTCCAAGCTATGTCATCTGCGATGTCTGGGCTGGCACCAAGAGGTCAAGAGACGATGAGAGGCCCCACTAGTTCGACTCCTTCAGTGGCAGCGACACCCCCAGTTGTGGTTCCTCCTGCGATGACTTTCATCTCGCAGTTTCAGCGACTTGGACCACCGACGTATGATGGAAAAGCAGACTTCGTGATCTTGGATGATTGGGTGATTACGTTGGAAGAAATGTTTGTGTATGCTGGTGTGACTGAGGACCAGAAGGTGATGCTTGCTGCCTATCAACTTAAAGGGTTGGTGAAAGGTTGGTGGTTACGAGAAAAGGAAGGCCTAGGGGCGAGCTGTTCGTGGGAAGTGTTTAAGGAACAGGTACGGCGCAAGTTTCTACCGGCAGTGGAATGGGACCGCCTGATGAATGACTTCTTGTACTTGAAGCAGAGGAAACTCACAGTGAGTGAGTATGAAATCGAGTTTAGCAAGTTAAGTCGGTTCGCTCCGAGCTTGGTGACGACAGAAGCTGACCGAGTAAAGAGATTTCTTGGCGGACTCCGTAGCGACGTTCAGCAGTTCGCAAGTGATTATGGAGCAACAAGTTACACGATGGTGGTTGAGGCGGCGTTGAAGGTAGAAGCTATCGAAAATGCCAAACAAAGAGGGCAGCAGATGAGGCAGGGCAAGAGACAGCTGGTGGGAGAGAAAATATCCCACGAGTCAGACGTAAAGAAGAAGAAGGAACTATGTAGCTTCTGTGGCCGAGCCGGTCACCCGTTTGAAAAATGTTTCAAGCGGTTGGGAATGCAAAAGAAGGAGCAGGTGCACGCCATTCAGGGTGCGCCAACCAGAGACTTGGAGTGTACATTTTGTGGGAGAAGAGGTCATGATGTGAGCCGCTGCTGGGCCAAAGACAAGGTATGCTTCCAGTGTGGCAGACCAGGACATCTTCGCGCAAGGTGCCCACAGGTGCAAGCTGTGTTGCAACCCGCACCACTCCAGGCTTTGCCTCCGCCTCCGCGCTTGGACAAAGGCAAAGGGAAGTTGAATGTGGTCTCTTCAGAGGAAGCGCAGATGTCACCGCAGGTTATCTCAGGTTCGATTTAGTCCTCTGGTTCTCGTTTTGTGTATGCCTCTTATGTGTAGTTCTTAGCATAGCATATATACCTTATAGGAAACTTTAAGGTAAAGAACCGTTGGGCGCGTGTTCTCTTTGATTCTGGCGCGACCCATTCATTTGTGGCTCGAACCTTTCTGGATCGATATCATTTGACACCAGAGCGAGTGGGGAATGCGTTTTTGGTGAAATTTCCTTCCGGCGCTTCTATGGTGTCTGACTGGGGTCTTTTTGATTGTCCCATTTTGTTGGGGGATTTCATAGCAAGAGTTGATTGCAAGGTGATCGATTTGGACGATTTTGACGTCATTCTGGGCATGGACTGGTTAGCCCGTTATGATGCCGTCATCCAGTGCAGAGGAAAGCGCTTGGATTTCATTAAGGATGATGGTCAGCCAGGAAGTGTGTATGGTGATTCTTGTCAGGATTCTCCAGGGATTTCGGCGGTATGTGTTCGGACGTTGTTTGTTTCCGACTGTTTTGCCTTGTTTTGTCTCCGTTGTGGGGACTAGTGCTGTTTTGCCGCGTTTAGAGGAGATTCCTGTTGTGCGTGAATTTCCAGATGTTTTTCCTACTGACCTTCCTGGTCTACCCCCTAATCGTGATGTCGAGTTTGTTATTGATTTGGAGCCGGGTACGCGACCGATTGCGAAAGCGCCGTACAGGATGGCCCCGCGTGAGCTAGCAGAGTTGCGTACATAGTTGGATGACTTATTGGCAAAAGGGTTTATCCGGCCGAGTTCATCACCTTGGGGTGCACCGGTGTTATTTGTGAAGAAGAAAGATGGGTCGATGCGCCTTTGCATCGATTACCGGGAGTTGAACAAGGTGACAATGAAAAATAAGTACCCACTGCCAAGAATCGATGATTTGTTTGATCAACTGCGTGGCAGTTCTGTATTTTCGAAGATTGATCTACGCTCGGGCTATCATCAGCTCAAGGTCCGGGAGTCGGATATTCCGCGGACTGCATTTCGCTCACGGCATGATCATTTTGAATTTCTGGTGATGTCGTTTGGTTTGACCAACGCGCCATCAGCCTTCATGGATATGATGAACAGGGTGTTCAAGGACTATTTGGATAAATTTGTGGTGGTTTTTATTGATGATGTTCTTGTCTACTCCCGCAGTGCTGAGGAGCATGAACAGCATCTGCGATTAGTATTGGCCACTTTGCGAGATCAACGGTTATTCGGCAAGCTAAGCAAATGCGAGTTTTGGTTGCCGCAAGTTGCTTTTCTGGGTCATGTCATTAACCACTATGATATTTCAGTGGATCCCGAAAAGATTTCTGCGGTCATGGAATGGAGAAGACCGGAAACACCCAAGGAGATTCGAAGCTTCTTGGGCTTAGCCGGCTATTATCGCAGATTTGTCGAAGGTTTTGCGACGTTGGCCGCACCTTTGACTCGATTAACCCAGAATAATGTGGCGTTTGAGTGGAATGACAAGTGTGAGACCTCATTCCGGGAACTCAAGAACAGATTATGTACCGCTCCTGTGTTAATCTTGCCAACAGAAGGAAAGGATTATGAAGTGTTTGTGGATGCGTCGCACGTTGGACTTGGATGTGTGTTAATGCAAGACAAAAAGGTGATTGCGTATGGGTCTCGGCAGTTGAAAATTCATGAAAAGAATTACCCAACGCATGATTTGGAGTTTGCAGCGGTGATATTTGCATTGAAGTTGTGGAGACACTTGCTATATGGTGCACAGTGTAAAATCTTTACAGATCATAAAAGCTTGAAGTATGTCTTCACGCAGAAAGAACTTAATTTGCGCCAACGGCGATGGCTTGAGTATGTCGCGGATTATGATGTGGACATTCAGTATCATCCGGGGAAAGTGAATGTTGTAGCCGATGCGTTGAGTCGGAAGACGGGGAAATTATTTCATCTTTCCGTCGACCGTCTTGTGGAGGAATTTCTATTGATGGATATTGCGGTGGGCAAATATGATCCGCAAAGTCATTCGGCAATAGAAGAACCGTCATGGCTGGTGCTTGCAAGACAACATCAAAAAGATGATCCTGATCTTTTACATTTATTTCTTCGAACTGAAAAGGATGAATTACCAGATTTTGCGATTGATGGTGCAGGCACGTTAAAGTATCGTGGAAGATTTTGTATTCCCACGGTTGGGGATATTCGCGAGATGGTGTGTAAGGAAGCACACAGCGCAAGTATGGCCTACCATCCAGGCTCAACCAAAATGTACCGTGATTTGAAACAAATTATCTGGTGGTATGGAATGAAAAGAGATATAGCACAATTTGTCTCGGAATGTCATACGTGCAAGCGGGTGAAAGCTAATCATGGGAAGCCTGGTGGCAAGTTGACACCATTGGAGATTCCAACCTGGAAGTGGGAAAGTATCTCAATGGATTTTATTACCGGTTTACCAAGATCTCCACGAGGACATGACTCCGTGTGGGTGATCGTGGATAGGTTGACCAAGTGTGCTCATTTCATACCCTTTAAGGTCAACTACCCGATGAAGACCATAGCGGAGCTCTATTTGAACGAGATCATCCGACTGCATGGGGTGCCTATGAATATCATTTCAGACCGAGATTCCCGCTTTACCTCTCGTTTTTGGCGCAGTTTACAAGAGGGGATGGGGACAGATTTGCGATATTCCACGGCTTATCATCCTCAGACGAATGGCCAAACCGAAAGAGTAAATCAAATTGTAGAAGATATGATTCGATGTTACATTCTGGAGTATGGCGGAAAATGGGATGAACGTTTGCGGCTTATGGAATTCGCGTATAATAATAGCTATCAAGAAAGCTTGTAAATGGCTCCGTTCGAAGTGTTATATGGGCGACGATGTCGGACCCCACTCTTTTGGACTGAGGTTGGCGAGCGGCCTTTGTTGGGTCCAGAGGCGCTCGAGGATATGGAAGGTGCAGTACGACTTATTCGGGAGAAGCTCCGAATCGCCCAAGAACGATATGAAAAGTATGCCAACCAACGAAGGTCGGAATTAGCGTTTGCGGTGGGGGATTCTGTTTTCTTGAAAGTCTCCCCAATGATTGGGATTAAACGGTTTGGGAAAGAGCGCAAATTAGATCCAAGATTTGTGGGTCCCTTCACGATTCTTGCGCGAGTTGGAGCATCCGCCTACAAACTGGAATTACCCGTGAACTTTCCTGGTGTTCACAATGTGTTTCATGTTAGCCAACTTCGCAAGTGTGTGCGGAATGACAAGCAAGTGTTGGACGTTGTGCCGCAATTAGCGCCCAACCTTTCTTATGAGGAGATGCCCATCCGGATATTGGACTCCCAAGATCACGTGTTGCGGAAAAAGAAGATTCCTATGGTAAAGGTGCTATGGAAAAATCAGGATGTGGAAAGCGCGACGTGGGAACTCGAATCAACAATGAGGGCGGCTCATCCTCATTTATTCCCGTAGATAAGCTGGTATGTGACTTGGTGTATGCATGTTTTGGTTTGCTTATGTGTTTGTTTTTGTGAAAAGTTTCGAGGCGAAACTTTTTGTTAGGGGGAGTGATTGTAACGCCCCGGATTTTTGATTACGTACGCATGATGGGCGTTACGTTGGCTTTGACTGTAGTTTGAGCATGGTTTTCCCGCGGGCTTGCGAGTGGCTGTTTTTGTTTGCCGAGTTGCACGTTTCCCCAGCAAACCGGAGTCCATATGAGGGACTCGGTGAGGCCTCTTAGGGAATGCTTGCACTTTTTCGCGCCCGGGTAATGTAGCTCAAAATAAGTTGCTGGTTCAGGAAACAAAAAGGGTAAGAAGTGCTTGAGGCAAAAATGGTCTAGGACGTCTCAGAAACATTTTTCACAAAAGGGAAAAATGGTCGTTTTTGTGCTAGACACGCCCCTTGACACGGGCGTGACCCAGGCCGTGACCTGGGCGTGACCTCCTTGACTCGACGATTTTTCTTGCGTCGAGTTGAGCTCGACGACTGGGGTACACGCCCCCGTGACACGGGCGTGTCACGGGCCGTGTCCCGCTTCGTCGAGTGTCGAGTGTCGATCGTCGAGTATCGAGCGTCGAGTATCGAGTGTCGAGTCGTCGAGAGAGGGGACACGGACCGTGACACGGGCGTGTCACAGGGTGTGTCAGGCTGGGTCGAGTGTCGACACTTTTTGTCGACGAGGTGTCGAGACACGGGTTACACGCCCTAGGTCACGGGCGTGACCGACCCGTCACGGGCGTGTACCCGGTCGTGTACCGTGTGGATAAACGTGGAATTGCCGCCTTTCGGCGCCGCTTATGGTACACGCCCTGTGTCACGGGCGTGACACAGGGCGTGACCGGCCCGAAAATCGACTTTTTCCAGTTTTTTTGTGCCGTTCGTTTCCTTGATCCTGCATCGAACGGTTCAGCTCTGTTCTGGATGGCATAAGTCCGAAACAGCTAATTGGATTTCTCATCTTCTCTTCATCTTCTTCTTCATTCCCAAAGGGAAATCAAGAGAGTAAGGGAGCAAGCAAGGCAAGGGAAGAGGAGAGCAGCCGTCGCGGCATCGTCTCGGTTCAGGCAAGCGGTGTTCTCCACCCTTGCCAATCTTCGTACTTGATTCAATTTTCCATTTTTCTAGCTTGAGATCTTGTGTTGAATTTTTCTTTATTAGCCTTAGTCTTTCAAGTCCCCTTAGTTTGTTCTTCTTGCTTCAAATTATGATCAATACTCTTGTTTTCCCATGATCAATATTCTTGTGTTATGCTAATTTCCTATGCTTTGTTTGTTCTTCTTGATTCAAAGTATGATGCATCCTCTTGTTTGTTCTATGCTAAATTCTCTAGGCTAAATTCGAATTAGCTACTTCACTATGCTATAATTCCTTATGCTATTTTCAATTTGCCCTATGCTAGCTTAATTCATGTAGCTACTTTGTCATATTCATGTAACCGATCAAGAGAGGTGATTTTTCCTTTCAAAATCATATGATTGTGTTCCAAATGGATTATGTACTCATGTTAATCAAATCCTATCATGTGATTCTATTTTGATACAAAGCGTGTTATGTGATGAAGTTCATCATACTATACGTTGGCAATTGGCCATCATGTGTGAGGACGATGAAAGGAACGTGTTACCTTGGGTTATGGGGCGTTTTGTGAGGCGAATTTGTGAACCATGGCAGGAGCATTTGTGTGAGAATTTTGCAAGGGGTGGTGTGGTTTTAGCCTGTGGCCACCGAGTTTTGTTTTTTGTGGTTAGAGAGACCACTTTGGCCCTGATTTGGGCTGGTTTTGTTTGGTGCGTTCCACTTTAGGGCCGCCACCGGTAAGACCCTTGCGAAATTGAACTTAACCGCTGCTTATGCTTCACTAGTATCGTAATTTCTTGGCTTATGAATGATGGAATGGGCACGTGTTTTGCCTTTTGCTCCTGCGGTTTGAGCAGGACATGATGAACTTGTACGCACTTGGTGCGTTTGGCATGGATTGTGGTGCGTTTTCCACTTGTTTTGTTCATTCATGTTACTTGATGAAACATCTCTGTGGGGTCGGTAAGCCCCTTCTTGATCCATTATGAACTTTATGCTCTCTTTTGTATAGTTTGGATGATTGCTGAGGTATTCTTTCTTGAATGTCTCAGGTGCAGGTTGTAGCCGGTTGAGCGGCTAGGTTGGTTGGTGGAGTTTCCTGGGAACTAGCCGAGAATTCATAGCGAGGTAGTTCTTCTTTTTGTTGTACAGACATACATGTGCCCCAATGGGTTCGTGTCAGCTTGTTGGCGCCCATTGGTGGTTTTCTTTTGTGTAACTATGAACGAGACTGCTAATGTAACTCATTTGGATGGAATGATATGTACCTGCTTTTGGGATGGTTTTCTAGTAGGTTGCATTAGCTATTTTGACTAATGATATGTACTATTGTATATCATGCATACATGTTTTGTTTAACTAACACATACTTTTCAAATGACGTAAACAAAGAGGAGTTCTTATAGTTGTATCACTCTAGACTGCATATAGGAGCTCATCATAAATAAACAAAGTATTTCTGCCGCGTACAAAGACAATTTTACTATCTAAGGCCGAGGGATACGGCCATTTAATCCAAACGTTTTCCTGCATGTAACTATTGACTTTCAACTTGTAAAGTCAGCGTCAAGAGTTGCCTGAGCGTGTGCAGTTATCCCCTGCATGACGTGGAATCATAACCCGTAGTTCCTCTTGCTCTGATACGATATGCTCGTTGAGTAAATGCGGGTTGTGACAGTAGTAAACCTGCCGGGCTCTTGCATTCTGCTTTCACACGCTGGCAGGTCTCATAATGGGTCACAAAATCTGTGATCTCCCTGTTCATCCCGGGCCAATACATAGACCTCCGCAAATCTTCCCACATCTTGGTGAAGTCGGGGTGCACTGAATATCTGGAGCAATGAGCCTCTCTGAGTATGTCATCCCGGATACTGCCCCCTGCTGGTATGTAGATGCGCCCACGGAATCGAAGAAGATCATCCTATAACGTGTAGTCCTCAACCTTGCCCCTCTCCAGGGCACTAAAAATCGGCTGTAACGCAGCATCCAGCCTCTGATGTGTTCAGATGCGCTCCTATATATCATCACCACTAATCACTGAGCTCAAATACTCTCGATACACTACTGGCTCGGTCTCAGATACCATGGTAATGTGCATGTCCTCCATCATCTGTAGCAGCTCTATAGACATCAACCGGGGATCCGGTCCAGAAGTGTCGGCCCTCCTGCTCAAAGCATCTGCTACCGTGTTCGCTTTTCCCGGATGGTAGTGGATCTTGTAATCATAGTCACAGAGGAATTCCAGCCATCTCCTCTGTCTCAGGTTTAAGTCCTTCTGTGTATCGATATATTTAAGATTCTTGTGATCTGAAAAGATGTCACAATGAATCCCGTATAAGTAATGCCTCCATATCTTTAGGGCAAATACCACAGCCCCGAGCTCTAGGTCATGTACTGGATAGTTATGCTCATGCTTCTTCAACTGTCTTGAAGCATAAGCAATAACATGTCCATGCTGCATCAGGACTGCACCCATCCCCTGATAAGAGGCGTCCGTGTAGATCTGGAATCCTTCGCTCCCGGCTGGAAACGCAAGAATGGGCGATGAGATGAGTTGGTCCTTCAGCTCCTGAAAAGCCGTCTCTCACCGCTCTGACCAAACAAAATCTGCGTCCTTCTTCGTCAAGGACGTCAGGGGGAGTGCTATCCTCGAGAATCCTTCCACGAACTTGCGATAATACCCTGCTAGTCCCAAGAAACTGCGAATGTCAGATACGGTCTTCGGTCGTGGCCAATCCCTCACTGTCTCTATCTTGGCTGGGTCCACTGCTAATCCGGCCCCACTGATCGTGTGCCCCAGGAAAGCCATCTCCTGCAGCCAGAACTGGCATTTTGAAAATTTTGCGTACATCTGGGACTCCCTCAGCCTCTGCAAGACCTGTGCCAGGTGCTCTGTATGCTCCTCCTGAGTCCGAGAATATATAAGAATGTCGTCGATGAATACAATCACGAAGTGGTCTAAGAAGGGCTTGAATACACGGTTCATTAGACTCATGAATGTGGCAGGGGCATTCGTGAGCCCAAAAGGCATCACCGTGAACTCGTATAATCCATAGCGTGAACTGAATGCCGTCTTCGGTATGTCCTCTTCCCTGATATGGAGCTGGTAGTAACCGGATCGCAAATCTAGCTTGGAGAACTAGAAGGCTCCCTGCAGCTGGTCAAATAACTCATCTATCTGAGGCAGAGGATATGTATTGCGGACCGTTAACCGGTTCAGCTCCCGGTAATCTATGCATAGTCGCAATGACCCGTCCTTCTTCTTCACAAAGAGAACTGGCGCTCCCCACGGCGAGGAACTGGGCCGCACAAATCCTGACTCGACTAGCTCCTGTAGTTGAGTCCTGAACTCTGCTAACTCCCTGGAAGCCATCATGTAGGGTGCCCGGGACACCGGCCTCGCTCCCGGTACTAGCTGAATCCTGAAATCCAAATCTCTAGCAGGTGGTAGCCTGGGCAATTTCTCCGGGAATACGTCGGAGAAATCCCGGACCACCGGAATGTCTGAAATAGTCATCTATGCTCCCACCATCTCGAAGCAGATAAGATAAACTTCTTCTCCCTGCTCGTGGGCCTTTACAGCCTGTACAGAAGATAACAATAGGTGGCAGATAGGCTGAATACCTTCAACGATAACATGAGAGTCGCCATGCCTTAGTGTGATCCTCCTGGACGGACAATCTATCTGAGCATGGTTCCGATGTAACCAAGCCATGCCCAAAATCAAGTCGAAGTCCTGCAGCTTCAGAATAGTTGCTGGCGCCTCAAATGCCTTGCCACCAATCTCGGCCTCCATATCAAAATGTGCAGTGGTCCGCAGCTCTGACCTATCAGGTCTACGCACCCTCATCTCTAGTCCAGGAAACCTCTCCACGCCTTCGAGTCCGTCGATGAAGGCCTCGGATACGAACGAGTGCGAAGCACCCGTGTCGAAGAGAGTATGAGCGGGCTTGCCGCTGATCATAACTATGCCTGAAGTTTGTTTACATTAAAATTAACTGTTTTCCTATAGTTTCCAGGTACTATATATAATTGAAAATTCAGGAAATTTAATAATTAACTTTAAGTACCTGTGATAACCTCGTCGGGGTTCCTCTGCTCTGTGAGGTCCAAGGCGTATATCTGCTCCTGCTCGCGTCTCCTGCCGTGATATCCCCGGCCTCGCCCTCGTCCTCAGCCTCAGCCTCGGCCTTGCTGTACTGGGGCCACTGGAGGTGGAGGAGGAGGAGGATGGAATCGATGCGGGCACTCCGACCTAATGTGCCCGGGCTGGCGGCATCCGTAACAAACTACCTGTCGGTGGCCTCGATCATCCTGTCTCCTCGGATCATGCATCTGTAGAGGTGGGGTAGCCAATGCTGGAGGAGGCCCCTGCTCCTGCCTGAAGTTGGGACGACGACGTCCCCCACCCTTCTTGTATCTGATAGTCCTGCCTCTCTGAGAGCCCCTGCTGCTCTCTCCTGATGTCGACCCATCAAATGGTCTCTTCCCTCCGGATTGCACCATCAGCTGGTCAGCCTCCAGCTTCTTTGCCATCTCGATGATCTGAGTAGATGTGCCATGAGAAATGAACAGCAAGGCCTGCCTCAAATCGTCCCTGAGGCCCCGGTAGAACCTCTTGGCATACCTCCTATCATTGGTATCCTGAATCCCTGCGAACCTGGCCAAATGAGAGAACTCTCTCTGATACTCGATCACCGATCTAGTCCCCTGCCTGAGGTTCAAAAACCTCTCATCCAAGGCATCTCTGTCCGTAGCAGAGACGAAGTGCTCCAGAAATACATCGCCAAACTCCTCCCATGATATCTCTGACAGCTCAAAGTCCGTATATGTAGACTCCCGCACTGATTTCCACCATCTCTTCGCATGAGCCTCTAGTGCAGAGGTGGCTAGAGGTACTGCCTCGTCGACCGGGCAGCTGATGCCTGCTATGATCTCATGTATGGCCTCCAGCCATTCCTCCGTCTTTACCGCATCCTCTGTCCCACGGTACGTCAGTGGGGACAGGCTCTTGAATGCACTCAGCCAGCTCGACCCCGGATTTGGCTGTGGAGCCGGACTTGCTGGGATCTGAAGGCATCCAGAATCGCCGTCAAAGTATGCCCCATCTCCGTATGTAGGAATGGAGTGGCAGCTGGAGGGGGAGGAGCCACATTTTGCGGCGCGGCGACCTGTGGAGGTTGCATAAAGGTAAGGTTAAAACAGAACTGGCCTAACTCATTGTACTTTGTGGACCTTTTATGTGACTTTTGCACATGGGCACACCACTGCTTCCGCTGCATAGTTTGTCTGCAAACTAATGCTCGGGTGGGGGTGGTCCCATGTTGTGGACTTCTTTCTCATATGATCGTTGTTTATCTGATACCTGTTTGTAAAACCCCCCTCCCCCTTGCCAAGGAGGGCTACCGGGTCTTATGCCCAGAACCGACGTCTTACGGTGGCACTAACTCACGGGTTAGTCGACACCGCAACACGCCGATCCTGCCGGCTAGTACGATCATTTAACCTGTAGGCCAATATGAGAAGAAAGAAGTAAAGCAGTATATAAATCCACTAGTCCACAAGTCACATAGTACAATAATATATATGAAATGAAAGGTACACAATATAGTCCACAGAAGAGTACAAAAGAAAGACTAATAAGGGCTTATGCCCGGTACATCAAATCCACTCTCTCTCAAAATAAAAATGAAAGCTACACTAATACATCAAAACTCATCCTACCTGAGGACGCACAGTAGTGGTAGTAGCCTGCTGAAGCGGTATCTGCTCCTCAAGTCCTGCCTCCTCGACGTGCTGGTGCTCCATCTCTACGGGCTCCTAAAAATAGTTTGGTCACCGACCATTAGTCAAAAAGACTAAGTCGTTTCCTCCGCACCTCGCCCCGCAGCTCCTAGGCACCGAGCGGGAGGACGAAGCGGAGGACAACAAGGGGTAGCAAAAGTGGAAGCAGGTGACAGAATCTAACTAGCAGTTGTAAAAGTAATATTGATCTATTCTAGCAGTTCTAAGTATAGTACAAGTAAGTAAGAGCAGTACAGTAAAGGAAGTAAAGACAGCAGTAAAAGCAAGTAAATAAACTATTCTACCACTATACTATCATCACAAAAGTACCCTAACTTATATAAATGCCCATACAAATATATAAGTTAGGATTTCCAGGAAATTTAACTTATCATATAAAAGAGCTCATACTAATTTATATGATAAGGATCTATGAAGCGTATGACCTAATATGAACGAATGTTATGATGCAATGTTATGCACAGGCAAGTGTAACTCACACACAATGACTCTGTGATCACAGACCTTTAGTTCCCACTTTTTGAGATCTAACATCACTCTCGGCTACCACCGCTGTGGCTACGGCCGCAGCGGAGCGGGCGTCTCCGCTTCTAGGCCGGTATGCACACTACCAAGCCTTAGACCCCTCTCATACGCCTCTGTACATGTCCAAGGTGCACTCTAGAGTCTCGTGTACGTACTTTGCTGACAACCCGTCAGTCTTGTTGGGTCGGATGTGCGTTATCGGGGGTCGTCCTCCAGACCGCAGTGTAAAACAACCCACTGGCCTCTCTAACACTCACAACCGCCTAGTGCACCGTACTACCATAGGTGTGACGAACTGCCAGTACCGCATGCCCCGCCACTAGATTTATGCACATGCAAGTATTTTACTCTGAGCCTTCCGCTCGCAGGACCAAACTCGTCCTAAAAACCCTCAAACCCAACCCGGGTGAGAACGCACATTAGTGCCTTTATACCAACTCCCTCAAATCCTAAACGGGTGAGTATATATCATGAATCTCTCCAACCCTACACGGGTGAGAAGGTACAACAAATGTCCTAACCTATTAGACTACTCTTGTCTACGGATTATTATACTTAGTGATTTAAGGTTAATCCCAGGACTGCCCCCGGTATTCCCTGTGAAGGGCTCTCAAGGGGCACTAGGAACTGTGTTGGAATTACGCCCAGCGTTCCCTTTCGCAAGGATATTTACTTTAGTTGATGGCTACCCATGTTTCACCCCAGCTCTTTTTGTTGCTCTGGAACAACCCTAGTGACTTAAGGTGTTACCGGGAAACCAACAGTCTTCCGTCGACCCCCACTCCAGTTACTACCTAAAGACTTGCACTTTTAACCCCATCACTAAGACCATACTACCCACCAGGGATCATTCATGTTGCACTCTCTTATTTCTTCTGATAATCAATCCCCTGGTAACCCCTAAGGCAAGACCTATTTATGTTATATGCAGACCATGTCCTATTATTACCCTGAAAATGGGATCTTCCAATCCTTAAGGCATCTTGCCCCTAAATATTTATCCTAGGGTGGTAAGGGCTAAGGGAACTACCCTATGAATTCTCATAATTTTCCTTGGCTAAATAATCCTTTAATTAAATCTTTTAAATTAATTACTAGGTCACTTTACACATGAATTAGTATGATTTAACATCCACTGACCTAGATAATTTTTTCCTGAGTTGTATAATAATAAAATATTACTATCTACAGAGTTTCATAATTTTCCTTGGATTATTTATACCAATTCCTTATTTAATTCCAAATTCACATAATTTCCATTTTCCAAATGAAGTACAGGTAATATGTAATCCAAAATTCCAGGAAAATTACAGAACATATAAAATATTAATTTATGACTATTGGCAGTGTTTCATCAACTTTGATTGTGTAATGCCTATCAATTTCCATTCCTACATATTTACCAAAAATGGCATTATATTAATTTAAAAACTATCAATACACCCATTAATTCTGAAAAATTTATGCAAGACTAATAATACAATTTTACAGCACTAGAATTATTTCCAAATTTTTCTGAGGTGCATATCCATCAATTCAAGAATAAATGAAATAAGGGTAAAATGGACATTTTAAGATATTCTATTCCAAAAGTTCATCAAACAGAGAGATCAAATTTTTCTAAGTCAAATGTAATCTTATCTACATCTTGACAAAGTTTGAGGATTTGTGGTTGAGGAAAACCTATTTTTCAAATTTATTTTTAAAAGGAGCTATATTTAAAAAAATTCCAATTAATGGGATTTTTGATTCCAAAAATCCCATAATTAATCTGAGGGGTGACATTTACCCAATTGAACCACTGTAAACAAATCCAAGATTTTTGAATGCCTCCATTAGGATGAATGTACAATATTTAAACTATTGCTATTAGCACCCAAGGCAATATGTACACAAACACATGCAAGTGGATTTTCCCATCATGCAGTGATCCAAAAGTGCTGAAATTTTTTATCATGCACTAATGGTGTTCCCAAGGACCTACCACCAAGATTTGGGGCAATGAGGAGTCATATAACTCCATATATTTCATTTATTTACATTTTGACCAAAACTATAGGAAAAGTTGTTTCAAAAATTCCTAAATTTTGGCAGGGGCTAAGTACCCCTAATCATGCATGTACCCAAAATTTGGGGCCATGGTGATTGCTGGTTTGACTTGGGCATCCAAATGAATTTCTGCCCTAGTATAGGACCAGTACTAGGAGAAATGCCCTACAGGACTGTATACTACACCAAATTACAAATTTAAGGTGGAAAAATAAAGGTAAGACAGGCAGCTACATTTTTCATTTAGAGACCAGTTTCTGTAAATGCATGTAAGAGGCCTAGAAATGACATGCAATGTGACTGTATTTTTGTGACAGAATTACACTATTCATTATATTTAAAATTAAATCATATTATTATATCTGCATGAATCTTGAAGCGGAGATGGACGAAATCCGTTCATCGTCCCCACTGGATTAACGGCTGAGATTCATCATTCCTGGACGATGTTTGCTGGTGTTTTCCGGCCAGCTGAGCCACCACCACCGCCGACGGATGTCACCACCACCTTCGCTAAGGTGGGGGCTAGCGTTTCCCGGCGGTGGGGCCGCCGGAGTTGGCTCCTCTGGCGAACCCGAGCAAGAAGAAAAATCCCGGATTTTCTCATTTTCCTCTCATGGCATCGGGCTCGATTGAGCCCGATATCTCCCTAAATGGATCTAGAAATCTAGTACAGGTAGAGGGGCGGCGAAACGGACCTGGATTGGGGCTTGGCTGCGGGTCAGGCGGCGGTTTGCCATGGTGGTGGTGCGCCGGCGAGCTCCACCCCAAATGCTTGATTCTCCACCGTTTTCCATGTTCCAGCACTCGATTTCGATTCCTTTCTACCTCCTGAAGCTATTGGTGAAGTCTGTTTGGGCTGAGGTGGAGTATATGGGGAGATACAACCAAGGTGAGCTCGGCTCAACCTTGGTTGCTCTGCCCCTACTTGCCAAGTGGCTCTCAGCCTCTATTTTACTCTGGAATGATGAGAGGAGGTCGGCCATCTGGTTTTGGGCAGGGAAATTCAGCTGAAGGGGTGGCCATGTGGCCACCATTCCCTTTCATCCCCATTTCTCTCTCCTCTTTCTCTCAAAATCCCATTTCTAGCCCTTTGCATGCATTCTCTCTCCTGATTTAGAGGGGTAGGGCTGGTCTTGTTCACTTGGGCTGGTCATGGGCCAAATTTGGTGGGCTTGGTCCAAAGGAGGGTGGCTTGGTCTTCATTTCACTCTTTTAGGTCAAATAGTTGACTATGATGACTTTGAGTTGACTTGGTCAACCATGGTGTGTGGGCTGACCCCATTTGATGGAAATGGGTCTAGTGGCACCACCCAACTTGGGTTGGGTCTAAGGGGTGCCCTACTTAGGCTAATTGGGCTTATGAGTGTGGGTTTGATCAAATTAAGCCCAAGGTTGACTGTAACATCCCATTTCCAACTAGACCCCTAGGAGTGGTTTTGTCCATGACTAGGTCATGACAAATCCTAGGAAGCCAGAAATGGGCCAAGAGATAGGGGACAAAATGTGGAAAATCATCATGGTCTGCAAATAGTAGAACTCTAAACAATGGTTTAGGATGACCATGGGCTACACCTTAACCCCAAGACCCTACCACAACACCCCTAATACCTTGGAGGCCCATTAGAGCCAAAAGGACCCATTAGGGTCAACCCAAGAGGCCCAGTTGACCAAGGTCAACCCTAGCCCTAAATGGGTCAAACTAGCCTACTTAGGGTCAACTGACCTACTCCTAGCCTAGAGGACCCCACCTATGCCCTCCTAACCCTAAAGTGAGGTCAATGGGTCACTAAGGACACATTGGGGTCAGCCCTAGAGGCCAGGTTGACCCAAGTCAACCCAAGCCCCTAATCTGGTCAAAGTACCCTTACTAAGGGTATGTGACCTCCAAAGTGCAGGGTAACCCTACATAACCCTACCTAGACCTTAAGGGAAGCCAATGGGTCACCCAGGACCCATAGGGGTCAACCCAATGGGTCATGTTGACCCAAGTCAACTCTAGCCCTAGATGGTCAAAGTGCCCTTGCCAAGGGACAGGAGACCACCAAGAGGCTCAACCAACCCTACTCAAGTAACCCTAGACCTTAAGGGAGTCCAATGGGCCACTAAAAACCCAATGGGGTCAACCCAGATGGTCAAATTGACCAGGTCAACCCTCATTTAGGTCAAGTCAAACTTAGCCCAAAAGGGCTAACCCAAGCCCAAGCCACTTCTCCCTTAGGCTAAACCCATTCCCATGACCATCATAATCAAGTGGGCTGCATTTAGCTTGTGAGGTTGACTAGTCAACCAGAGGTGACCAGGAGAGAGAAAGGAGCTCCCCTCCATGATAATGGAGGAGAGAGAAAATGAGGAAGAGGAAGGGGGGAGTGAGAGGCCGGCCAAGGGAGGCTAACAGCCACCATTTATGGCTGCAATCAACTCCTCTAGGGGAGAGGAGTTGATTCCAGCCGTTTCCCGGCCACCAAGGGATGGGTTCAGCCCCCCTCCACTCTACCCGAGCCACACATTTAATGGTGTTAATGGTCATTGAAGAACCAGCCTCCCTTCTCCCCAATTAGCCATTTAAACACCTTCAGGGGGCCAAGGGGATCACTTTAGAGCGTTTACCTGGAGGAGACGATCCATTCCACTGTGCTGTTGCAGAAGCCGAGCGCCGCCGCCGTCGTCAATGGCATCCCGCCGCTCCTCTCGCATCCAGGCCGCCAGGAAGGTCCTCCTCCTCTCCTTAACTCGCGTGTAGATCTTAGGACTCTTAAGGTTTAAGTTTCGGGCTCAATTGAGCCCGATCAAATCTAGGATTCCTCATGGTTTCGGCAAGAAATCCTCTTGCTATAACCGCCGGAAAACTCCTCTCCGGCGGCAGAGCCGCCGCCTGGTGATAGCCACCACCTCAACGGAGGTGTTGGTGGCGGTGGCCGGCCGGGGAAGGGGCTGGATCGCCGGCGGCAAGGCTTGGAAATCGCTCCAGGCGGGACGAATCGCAGTCGTCGGCTCAGCGAAGATGATGACCAGATGCCGTTGATCCCTGCGCCAAGATTCGTGCTGCATCAGGATTAAACTATAGGAAATTAATTCTATTTATTTCATTCTGTCACACTTTTGTCATTTAATGTTTTAAATATTTAAAAATAGTTAGAAGCTCTGTATGAGAAAATGATCAACACATGATTTGTAGCCCATTCTGTCTACTTTATTTTAAAATTGGTTTGAACCAATTTAGGCTACTGGTTTGATCAGGGCACCCATTTTGGTGGGACATACCCTTAGGGCTAGGCAGTCATCAAACTGAGTGCCCACACTTCATCCCTAGCCCAAATCAGTTGAAATTTTGATGGGGAGTCTATCCTAGCTATACCTAGGGCCTGCCCAAAAATGGGAATTTGTGGAGAAAATATTTCTATAGTTTTTATAAACATTTAATAATTATTAAATAAATTAAATAGGTGCCCTAAACACCTCCAAACCCTCCCAAATTTTGGTGAGTGGTCCCTGGGTTCAATTTAGGTATCTGTATAACATTTCATTTAATTTGGATGTGTTTTGAATAGGTTTTGACCCAACCCTAACTATACCTTAATGAGGGCATTTTGGTCAAAAGGTGCACTTTTGATTTTGAGTGACCAAATCACCTCAATAGAGGCTGAAATTTGGGCCACTGACTTGTTATAGCACTTATCACCTCCCCATGGAATATGGGATAGAGAGGAATAGATTTGCCCTAAGTTCCTAGGTCAAACCCTAAGGAGGGACCTTTTGGCCTTGTGAAGGGTATGAGTCCTAAACACCTTGGAAGAACTCCAAATTTTTCAAGGAGGTTCCTAGGATATATAAAACCCTCTATTAAAAATATTAGCAAATTGTGAAAATGTTAGGGTCCCCAAAACCCTAACCCTAGCTTAGGACCTAAAACTTGTAGTGTAGGTTTAGATTAGCTAAACACCTTGAAACTTAACTAAATTTGGGTAGTGAGGGGATTAGGGTATTTTGAGCCCCTGATAATTTACGTGACGAATTTTGATCAATATTTGTAGCACTTCATTTGTAATCAATAGTATTGCCCTAATTAATTAATTGGCTATTGTGGTCTCACTGCCCATAGAGAGGGTATGAAACATGGGCAGAGTTAGTTTTAGGCTATAATAATCTTGTATGAATTTTTTTAGAATTTTTGGATATCTATTTAGGGCATCTACTTCATAAGTGCTTTATTTTGATTACATATTAAATAATTCTTGCCAGAGCCCATTACTTACTGAAAAATCATGCAAATTGCTGCATAGTGTTTTTAGCTCAATGTTATCATGTGGGAAGTTTTGTGGAAATATGTGATGACTGATTAGCATACTTTGTTCATTAACCCTTAAATTAGAAAGTTCATAAGAAAATCAAATATAGCCTTATTTCCAAATGATAAATTATGAAACTTTTTCTAGGGTACTTGTAGGCCATCACAATCATCCCTGAATTTTCTCTGAATTTTTGGAGGTGTTATTACTATAGAATCTTTTAAAATGACTTTTTATGGGGCATCTTTGAAATTAAATTTAAAGGCCTAAACCTTGCTGAAAAATTGGAAGACTTAGGATTTGGAGTTGATTAGGCATTTTGTAATTATCATAAATTTAGTGGAGTATTATCTTGTCTGAATATGGTACTTCATGTTCAAACCTGGGCCTTTTGGGACACTAGAATAAATAAATTAATTATCAGACAAATTAGGAAAATTATGGATTTCTGGATTTATGCTTCAAATGTCTTTTTAGCCCTCTAATAATTATCATAAGGGTACTGGATGAGTATTTCATGTACTTCCCTTTTTACGGGTCATGTAGCTTAAGTGGTCTGCATATAGCAAAACTGCAGGATTTCATTTGGATGTGAATTAGGGCACGTATGATGGGTCTTGATGGTTTGCTGTAAGGACAAGTGGAAGGAGCTGCATCTATGGAAGATGAGTGAGTAGGGTGTGGTTTTGTCTAGGGTTTATAGGCGTTCGGGTCCGACGAAAGATCGTCCTACCCAAGGAGAGTTGGAGTCAAATTACCCTAGGATTAGCATATCGAAATATGAGAAAATAATGGGTAAGGGAATCAACCAATAATAAAATAAGTACCTTGTGAAAGGGAACGCTGGGCGTAATCCCAACACAGTTCCTAGTGCCCCTTGAGAGCCCTTCACAGGGAATACCGGGGGCAGTCCTGGGTTAACGTAAACTGTTTTAACAAGCTGAAAAGAGTAACTTAGTAATTAAGGTTGCACATTCCACAACACTGATGGCACCGAATGTTAGCTAGGAGCTTCGGCTCGGACGGTTAAAAGGCGGACTTTGGGTCCGGGGAGCTTCGGCTCGATTGTTTGAGACGGACGTGTTGGTCCGGGGAGCTTCGGCTCGGTTCTTGATTACGCTAATTTGCATGTGCATAACATGAAAGGAAATTAAGGTGGTGGGTCTTCGGTATTGGAGGGTCGATGCACCGACGCCAATACGTTGACTCGGCAAGTGTGGTTAGCACTTCGCCAACAGAAGTCCGGTACGCCAGCCGGCAAGAGTACGCAGGAGTCCGCTTCGTGCACCAAGCGTTGAGGCGTACGATAGGTCTGACCGGTAGTGCTTTACTAGTTTAGAGGTGGGCGAGGCCCAACCCACCGCTTCCGTCTGCCACTACGGAGGTATCCTGGGAGGTTACGGCTCCAAAAAGGGAGAACTAAAGGTCTGTGTGCACAGAGTCGGGTGTGTGTGTTGCACTTGCATGTCCATCATACCCACTTGCATGTCATACAATATTCGTTACCTTTAACCTTGACACCTAAAGTATAAGTGGAATGGGACACTTATACTTTAGGACCTGCTATACGACCCCTTGATCTATAAGCTTGTGTGGGCAAGTTTATAAATTAAGGTTAATTTTGATATATATAGTTACTGCTGTTTGATCACCGACACCCCAACGTATAAATCGGTATGGGACTTTTTATACGATGGGAGCCTTGCAGAAGACCCCTTGGCTTATGTGTTTTCACATAAGTAAAGGTTACATTTCATATTTCAGCTTATTGTCTTTATATGCTATAGAACTTGCTAGAATAGGACCGCTGCCATCTGCTTTTGATATTCTCCACCTTCAAGTCCTCCCCTTTCTTCCTCTCCGCTCGGTGCCTAGGAGCCGTGGGGGAAGGGGCGGGGGATGATAGGACTTAGTCTTTTAGACTAACGGTTTTCGAACCGCATCATTTAGGGGATTGTGGAGACCAGCATGGAGGAGCAGCCCCAGAGACCGGTGCGCTTAGAGGTGGGGCAGTCTAGCTCCGGAGTTCACACAGCCGGGACCGTGAGTCTCGACCTTGAGTAGTCTTTCTGCTTCCGCATGAGTGATCTTTTGTAGTGAGGATTTGATGTACCGGGCATAAGCCCATTTTTGCTACTTTGATGTTTTATTTTTGTGGACACTCCCTTCGTGAAGTTATATTTATTATGACATGTGATTCTCTGTGGACTGATAGTTTACATTTACTTCTTGTGCTACTTTTCTGTGATCGAAATGGCCGGCAGAATCGACGCTTTGTGGTGATGACTCTTCAGGGCGTGAAGGAGTCACCGCAAAACGGCGGTTCTGGGCCTAAGACCCCGGTGTCCAAAAAGGAAAAAGAAAAAAAAAAGGGGGTCTTACATTGACTTTGGTCAATTGGGGTCAAAGTGTTGACCTAGTGACATGTCCTAGGATCCACTTAGATTGTTTTTAGGGTTAGGGCAATGTGGTGGGGTCGTGGTGTGGCTAGGGTCCTCACTTAGGCTAGTTTGACCTAGTTTGACTATGGTCCTATAGTGGGCTCCACATGGCTACCACCCACTACCTAGGGTCAGACCTAGCTAATTTCCCTAAATTCACCTCATGCCTAACCCAATCTAAGTTGAGGGGTCCAAAAGTAACATGGGATGTTACACGAGATACCTTGGACCATTTGAAATCCTGGAGCGTGTTGGCGAGGCGGCGTATAGATTGAAGCTAGCGACGGAATTGAGTGGGCTGCATGACGTGTTCCACGTGTCGATGCTGCATAAGGCAGTGCAAGAGCCTTCGCAGATCATTGCGGATAATCAAGTACCAATTGATTATGAGTTGACCACAAGGGTCAATCCAGTACGTATTGAAGATGTTGCAGTCAAATGACTCCGCAACAAGGAGATCCGAATGGTTAAAGTTCGTTGGGACAATTGCGGACGTGAGGAGCTTTCTTGGGAGCGAGAGCAAGCTATGTTGGAGGAATACCCCGAGTTATTCCACTCAGGTATCATTTAAATTTGTGTGACTTTACTTAATTTCGGGACGAAATTCCTTAAGTGGGGGAGATTTGTAACGCCCCGAAAATTGTATTTGAGTCGGTCGCAAAAAAGGGATTTTTGGTGCCTGTATAGGGGTACACGGCCTAGGACACGGGCGTGGCCAATTCCATGTCTGGCTGGTGTTTTTGGTCGTTTTCATCCCGAGAAGGACACGGACAGGAACACGGCTAGCTGACACGGGCTTGTCATTGGACACGGGTGTGTGCCTACCCGTGTCAGTACCCGTGTCCCGTTGGGTCGTGTCCGTTATCGTGGCGGTTATGCGTGACACGCCCCCGGACACGGGAGTGTCGCGAGACCCGACATGGGCGTGTCAGGTTGGACACGGGCGTGTCTGAGCGCGTGTGTCTTTTTTGTGTTCGACGATTGTGCCTGAATCGAGGCACACTGCTTGGGACACGGCCGTGTGCCAAGCCGTGTTCGGCCCAGGTCTGGAGATTTTTGAACGGATCTGAGCCTGTTGAAATCGGAATCCGGCCTCCTGTGGAGTTCTACCCTTGGGGAACTGGTGATCTCGCGCCTACTTTGCTCCTGCAAGAAAAACAACAAAGGGGACAAGGAAAAACAGACCCAAGGGCTCGGCAGGGAGGTCCCACCACAAACCCGGAAGATCTCAGAGCACTTCCCCTCCTTAGCCAGAAGCCGAGCTAAGGTACCCTCAGAAAGCACTCAAAAACTGGAGCTGGGAGGCACAGGAAGCATGCTCTCTGGGGTACCCCTTGGGTCCTATTTATAGCTTTTAAAATCTGGACTGCCAATAACCAAAAGAACTGACCTGAAATTACCAGAAAACCCTTGGTTGGGTCTGCCAACAGCCAAACTCTGCTGTTTTGAAGGGCTATGGGGAGACCAGCGGGGGCAAAACAGTAAAAAGTACCTCACATATCCGGGCGAGTTGGGGAGTTCTGGCCACCTCGGCATGTGCTGCTCGCCTACCGCTGCCGAGCTCCACTGCGAGGACGCGAGTTGCGTGCCGCTCGGCGAATGCCGAGCTCGGGGTCGCCGACGTCGATCTCTGGTCGACGGATGCCGAGCTCGGGCTCGCCCTCTTTTCTGCCGAGCTAGCCTATTGTCCTTAGCCCGGTTTGCCTGGACCCTGGTGACCTTGCTCGCCGGACACGGGGTTGTACACAATCCCCGCTCTTTTCGAGCTTGTCAAGGCTCAAAAAGAAACATCCAACCCTGAGTTTGCGGCGAGCACTGGTTGGCGAGCTGGAGGGAATCTTCTGGTGGGGGCCACCTGTGGCTATATATATGTGCACCTGTCCAGCTGTCTGGCTCTTGCCATTCCTGCTGCCTTGCTAAGATGCCTCTTCCCAAGGAGATTCAAGAGCGCATAGACCGAGCTCGCCAGGCCTCCGCGGCTCGCGTTGCCGCTCTGACAGCGGTACCCGCGAAAGCTCCCCAAACCGATCCTGCCAAGCCCAGTTCCAAGAAGTCAAAGTCGTTCCCTGACGCGGCCGAGCCCATTTTCCACGACCTGAGGGCCACCCTGGCTTACGAGACCGGCTCTTCCACCCGAACCATTCTGGAGAAGGATATGGAGATCGTCGTGGTCGGCGACGACCTGGACGGCCAACCAGATGGCGAGGGAGGCGCGCCGCGGGAGCCCGCGCCGCGAGGTGAGGTCACGCTCGCCACCTTGCGATTATCGGCACCAGACAGCCATCCCCGGGATCCGCCGCTTCTCTTCGGGATCCTACCTGTGAGCTCGCAGAGGCCGAATTCGCCTGCGGGTTCCCCCCTCCTCGCCAAATTGACGCGGCCGCGGGGGAGGGTCTGGGGAACATTCCCACCCCGGGGTTCGAGCTCATCTCATCGGGGGCTCGCGACCCTGGTCGCGGGAAGGATCTGAGGTTCATCCCTCCCCGCATCTCTTTTGAACCGCCGAGCTCTTCAGGTCAACCTCGCTTGACATCTTGCTCCATAAGTTTTTGCTCTTTTTGCTAATACCTGTCTTTACAGCTCTTCCCAGTCAATCGTGTTGTGTACATTAGTTTAAATGTACCTTATTTGAAGAAGCCTCATCCAACTCAATGATATACATCAAAATGTATTTGATGTATTTTGAGTTTACATGTGCAGGTTAAGTATTTGCAGGAAAGAAGAAAAAGTTTCTAAGTTCATGTGTCAACACCCAGAGGGAAAGTGTCGACACTTAAGAAGAGTGTGTCGACACCCAGGCAAGCAGTGTCGACACTTGGAGTCATAGTGTCGACACCAGGGATGCTGAGTCGACACTAGACAGAAAGTGTCGACACAAAGAGCTGTGTCGACACTCAATGAAGAAGAGTGCAGTGAAGCTGTGTCGACACTTAACAGTTGTGTCAACACCCAGTGAAACTGTGTCTACATCAGAAAGTGTCGACACTTGGAGGCTGTGTCGACACTCAGCAAAAGTCAGCAGAGACTAAGTATAAGTGTCGACACCAAGAACAATGTGTCGACACTCAGCAAATGAGTCAACACTTGAAGTAAGTGTCGACACTCAGAACAATGTGTCGACACTCAGCTGAAGACTCAACGCTTGAAGAAAGTGTCGACACAAGGAGCTGTGTCGACACTTAGCAAAGTTCAGCAAAGTACAACAAAAATATTCTAAGTACAAGTGTCGACACTAAGGTGTTGTGTCGACACTAAGCCAGAGTCTCGACAGAAGAAGAGTGTGTCGACACAAGGAGCTGTGTCGACACTCAACAAGTATCAACACTGAAGACATGTGTCGACACCAAGAAGCAGTGTCGACACTTAACAGATTCAACACATGAAGATGTGTCGACACAAAGGTGTTGTGTCGACACTTAGAAGAATTCAGCAAAATTCTGAAGTACAAGTACTTGTGTCGACACTCAATTTCAGTGTCGACACATGAAGAAGAAGCAGTGTCGAGATATAAAATCTACAACACAAGGAGTTGTGTCGACACCTTGTAGGCTAATGTTGACACTTAGACAACAAGTGTCGACACTTAGTCTATAAGTGTCGACACTTAAAGACAGATAGTCTCGACACTTCTAGACAGTTCCAGAATTTTCAAGAACTGACTGGATGACTTGACCGCTGCCATTCCAGCCGGTCTACTGCACCTGTCAGAGTTGTCAGAAATCAGTTATGGACCGGACCAGCCGGTTACCATGAAGAAGGCCTATAAATAGGCTTATTCTGTCTACAGAAGTGGTGGTTTAATTTATTGATCAAGTATTCAACAAAGAAGATCTAGCTATTCCTTGAAGAATCAAGTGCAGATCTAAGAAGTTGGAGAGAGAGAGCTCCATCCAAGAAATTAGCTGTTGGAACCAGGCTGAGAAGAAGGGTACAGATTCACTCTGAATCTTAAGTAGCAGAGATCAATGATCAACTGCAGAAGGAGTCAATTTTATTGAGTTCTACTTTCAAGAAGCTTTGAAGAAAGCTAAGTCAGATTGATTTCAGCTGAGTTCTTCCAAAAACTCATCAAGAAACTCACAACTCTCCTCTCTTATTTCTGAGTTGCTGAGTAAACTTTATTGTATTCATTTTATCTTGTAGGATTCTTTGGATCTGAGTCTTGTAAGCCTGTAATTATAAAGGTTGAGTGTAGGGCTTGAGAGCCTGAGTGTAGGAGATTGAGATCTCTGAGTGTAGGCCTTGGTGGCTGAGTGTAGGCCTTGGTGGCTGAGTGTAGGCCTTTGTGGCTGAGTGTAGGCTTTGTGAAGAAGCTGAGTTGTAGGGCCTTGGGCCTGAGGTGTAGGAACCAGTTTTGGGTTCTGAGATAGTGGAGGAGTTTGGCCGAATCTAGTACACTGCTAGATAGGCGAAGGGGGAAAGTGGATGTACCCAAACCTTGGGGAACCACTATAAAACTGTTTCTTCTGTGTGCTGTGGTTTGCTGTGAATGCTGTGTGATTGGTGTGAAATAGTAAAAATAAATCTGTGTAAAAAACTGATTGCTGCCATAAACAGTTAAAAAGAATTTGGACACCTATTCACCCCCCCCCCCTCTAGGTGTTTAGGTACTATATCTTTCAAGTGGTATCAGAGCCAGGTTACTCAAAAAGGGACATAACTGTCTGAGTAGATCCTGATTGGCAGATTTAGTCTAAGTGAATTACAGAATCAAGAACATCAAGAACCATGGGTTGCACTGAAAATCACAAGGAATTGAGATCCATGAAGCTACCCATATGTAGGAAAGAGATCTTTGGGATCTGGAAGGAAAGGGTGAGACTCTTTATGGAAGCCTCAGACCCTAGGATTTATATCACAGTAAATGAAGTGCCATATGTGCTAATGAAGGTGTCAGTCTTAGATGCAAATTAGAGAACACCTAAGGATTTCTCTAAAATGACAAAGGTTGAGATTGTCCTAGCCACCATGGACAAAAGGGATCAAAACATTATAGTGAGTGCCATAGATGGTGCAACTTTTCAGAATTTAATACACTGTAAGACAGCCAAAGAGATGTGGGATACTCTTATTGTGTATATGGAGGGTTCTGAAGAAGTAAGGCAAGACAGAAAATCCTTGCTAAATCAAGAGTATGAAAGTTTTAGACAAGGAAAAGCTGATAGCATAACTGAGTGCTATAAGAAGTTCTACAGGATAGTGAATGAGCTCATGTCCTATGACAGAGAGTTCAGTAATTATGAACTCAATGATAAGTTTCTAAGGTCCCTAACAAAAGATTGTGACACCAAGATCTGTGCCATTAGGGAAATGACAAAGTTGGGAGAAATTCCTCCACCAACTTTATTTAGGAAACTGCTGTCTTATGAAATGCAGTTAATGGTGAGGAAAGAAGAGGAGAAATCTACAAGAAATGAACATAAAGAAAGAACAGTGGCCTTCAAAACAGAAGCACCCAGAAAGTACACAGGTAAGTCACCTACTCCACCTCCAACAGCAGCTGAATCTGAGTCAGATGAGTCAGTCAGCACAAAGTCTGAAAGTAGTGAAAGTGATGAGGACTTTGCTGCCTTCACAAGACATTTCCAGAAATTCTTAAAGAAGAAACAGTGGAGGACAAGGCCATCTACTTCACAGGGAAAGGAAGACTCTTATCAGAAAAAAAGTCTTCAAAGAAAGACAGGAAAAAGTCCAAGTCTAGCAAAGCTACACTATCAAAAATTGTGTGCTATTGCTGTAATAGACAAGGTCATGTGATAGCAGATTGTCCAGAGAAGAGGAAGGAGTCTAGTGACAAGAAAAAGACTCAATATAAGGGCAAGAAAGAAAAGTCTTTTGTTGCCAAAAAGGACAAGAGCCTGTCAGATATTTCTTCATCAGAAACTGAGTCAGATGCAGAAGCATATATTGGACTGTTTACTGAGGAAGAAGAAGAAGAGTTCATGTAGATTATGAATTCTATATATGAACAAGAAGACTGTCATTGCCAAGGACTAATGGCATTGACAGAAGGTGCCAAAATCCTGGAGCAGCCAGGACCTAGTAAGGTACAAAGTTCAACTTTAAGTTCAATTTCTTGTGATAGTACAGATTCAGATTCATCATCATCAAGTGATGAGAATGCATCTGAGTCTGAAGAAGATATTCATCAGTTGATAGGTGAATATAAAGTTCTGTTGCAAGCTTATAAGAAGAGCAAGTCCCTAGCCAAAAGTCAGGCAAAGGAAATTGCTAATCTTAAAGCTGCTGCAACTGAGTTTGAGAAGTTATTTGATCAAAAGCTTAATGAGATAGCCAGACTGAAGCACATAACTGTGATTCAGATGGGAACTATATCATTTAAGAATGATCAAATCAAGAGTCTGGAGATTAATCTTCAGAAGGAGAAGGACTTAGTTGCTAGGTTTTCTAAACCTAAGTCAGTTCTACCCATAATTGATGAATTTGTTCATCACAAAGGTAAAACTGGACTGGGTTTTACAAGACCTGCAAGGACTGTTCAGTCCAAGTCCAATTCCAAGGGCAAAGCCCCAACTCTCAACAAGTCTGTTGTAGATAAAACAGCAAAGACTGTACCTAAGCAAAGGTACAATAAGTTTGAGTGTTGGTGATGTGGCAAGGTTGGCCACTTTGCAATGGACTGTTGGCACAATGCTAGTGCCAATATGAGTAGCAAACTGCCTGTTAGAAGACCAGCAGGTAGCCTTGTCAGGATGCAAACTAACAAGTACCAAGGACCCAAGAATTCTTTGGGTTCTAAGGTTCACTAATCTGTTTTGCAGGTGAGTCCAAGTGGTCATGCCCCTATATGGTAATTGGACAGTGGATGTTCCAGACATATGACTGGAACAAGGAGTTTACTGAAGGACTACACACCTATAAAGGATGGTCCAAAAGTCACCTTTGGTGGATCTGAGAAAGGGATCATCAAAGGATTTGGTAACATTTCTAGTAACTTAGTTACCATTACTCAAGTGTCTTATGTTAAAGGGAAGAAACACAACCTAATAAGTATAAGTCAATTAAGTGATGTGGGATATGACATCTCATTTATTAAGGGTGGTTGTCATATCAAGAGGTCAAATGATCAAGAGATCATTTTGACAGGCTATAGAAAAAGAAATGTCTACTGCTTAGACATTATGTGTGAGACCAATGTTTCTCAAGTGTGTCTAGTAGCTGATGAGACAGTCTCTCATTGTGTCAAATGGCACAAGAGGATAGCTCATCTAAATTACAAGACAATTGGCAAACTCTTTAGCAAAGAGTTAGTGAGGAATGGTCCTCAAGTTAAGTGTATTAAAGATGGTATTTGCTCAGCTTGTCAAAAGGGCAAGCAGACTAGATCCACCTTTAGAAGCATAGAAAATAAAGATGCTGTGAGGTATTTATACCTCTTGCATATGGATCTCTTTGGTCCAATGCCAGTTCACAGCTTAGGTAGGAAGGTCTATACCTTTGTAGTTGTAGATGACTACTCAAGGTTTTCCTGGGTGTTCTTTCTTAAACAGAAATCTGAAACACCCAATGTCTTCTATAGCTTTGTCAAACAGATTCAGAATGAACTAAATAGTACAGTGGTCAAAATAAGAAGTGACCATGGTACTGAGTTTCAGTCTGATAGCATGACAAAACTATGTGAAGACTTTGGGATATTTCAAGAGTTTTCTTCACCAAGAACACCTCAGCAAAATAGCATTGCTGAGAGGAAGAATAGAACCTTGATTGAGGCTGATAGGACCCTATTAAGTGATACATTACTACCAGAATGTTTCTGGGTTGAAGCAGTCAATACTGCATGCCATGTTATTAATAGGACTACCATAACTAAAGGCCTCAACAAGACCCCTATGAGGTTGTGAAAGGCAGGAAACCAAACTTATCCTACTTCAGGATCTTTGGTTGTAAGTGCTTCATACTTAACAATGGTAAGTCTTACTTGACTAAGTCTGCTGCCAAGTCCCAAGAGGGAAGTTTTGTTGGGTACAGGAACAATAGTAAGACTTATAGAGTCTACAACTTGACTACACAAGTTGTAGAAGAGACTGTACATGTAGTATTTGATGAAACTAGACTTATTAACAATGAGTTGTCTAGTAGTGTGTGCAGCCCCACAGGTATAACTAAGAAGATGGACAAGCTCACTCTAGAAGAAGAATCTACTGCAAGACAGCAAGTAGAAGACAGTGGCTGTTGTCCAGGGGGAGAACTACATGTACCAAATGCAGATGAAGTACAAGGTGTACAGCAAGATGAAGATGTTGAAGAAGTTCAACCTGAAGTCAGGATGCCTCCAGCTAATAGGCATCTTGGAGATCATCCAGCTGAACAAATCATTGGTGATCCAAGACAAGGGGTACAAACAAGGAGCAGAAACCTGAATGCAGCAATCTACTCCAGTTTTCTATCCCAAGTTGAACCAAAGAAGTTTGAAGAAGCCATTCAAGACCCTCTTTGGATTGAGGCAATGCAAAAAGAACTCAATCAGTTCAAGAGATGCAAGGTCTGGGAGCTTGTTCCTAAACCTAAAGACCACAATATAATTGGAACCAAGTGGATCTATAGGAACAAGATGGACGAACAAGGAGTCATCATTAAGAACAAAGCAAGATTGGTAGCTAAAGGATATAGGCAGGAAGAAGGTATTGATTTTGATCAAACCTTTGCTCCAGTAGCCAGACTAGAAGCCATAAGGATGTTCCTGGCCTATGCAACCTTTCAAGGATTTAAAGTTTACCAAATGGATGTCAAGTCAGCATTTCTGAATGGTAATCTTAAAGAGGAAGTCTATGTGGAACAGCCATCAGGTTTTGTTGATTCAACTATACCTAATCATGTCTATAGACTTAGGAAAGCTTTATATGGGTTAAAGCAAGCCCATATGGCTTGGTATGAAACCCTGTCTAGTTTCCTCATTGAGAATAAGTTCACAAGGGGGAAAATAGACAAGACTCTATTCCTTAGGGAATCTAGAGGCAAAGTAATACTTGTCCAAATATATGTAGATGACATTATATTTGGGTCTACTGAAAGCAGCATTTGCAAAAAGTTTGCAAAACTAATGCAAGGTCAGTTTGAGATGAGTAGTATGGGAGAGCTAAAGTTCTTCTTGGGTCTCCAAGTAAGACAGACTGAGAATGGTTTATTCATATGCCAGTCTAAGTTCACCCTAAAACTCATTAGGAAGTATGATATGGATTCATCCAGTACCATGAAGACTCCTATGGGGTCAAGTATGTCTCTTAGCAAGGATGATGCAGGGAAACCTGTAGATGAAACCTTGTATAGAGGGATAGTTGGCTCCCTATTATACTTGACTGCAAGTAGACCAGATATCATGTATGCTACATGTGTCTGTGCAAGGTATCAAGCCTGCCCTAAAGAGTCTCATTTGACTACAGTCAAGAGAATATTGAGATATCTAAAGGGCACTCCTTATTTAGGCCTCTGGTACCCTAGGAATGGGGATTTTGAACTAACAGGTTATTCAGATGCAGACTTTGCAGGATGCAAAGAAGACAGAAAAAGCACTACTGGAACCTGTCAATTCCTAGATGGGAGACTGATTTCTTGGAGTAGCAAAAAGCAGACAAGTGTGGCTATCTCCACTGCAGAATCAGAATATGTGGCTGCAGGAAGTTGCTGTGCTCAACTTCTATGGATACAACATCAGCTTGAGGACTATGGATTTCAGGTAAGTAGAACTCCACTCTTCTGTGATTCTACTAGTGCTATATCAATTGCACATAACCCTGTTTCTCATAGTAGAACTAAACATATAGAGATAAAATATCATTTTCTTAGGGAGCATGTAGAGAAAGAAGATATTTTACTAGAATATGTTAATACTGATAATCAATTAGCTGATATGTATACTAAGCCCCTAGAAGAAACTAAGTTCAATAAGTTTAAAATTGAACTAGGAATGATAAACTTAGAGTAAGTTTATAGAATTGGAAATGGCTAAGTGAAAAGGTGTCGACACACAGAGATCTCTGTGTCGACACAAAAAAGTGGTGTCGACACTACAGGGAAAAGGTGTCGACACATCTAAGAAGTTGGTGTCGACACTTCAGAAAATTAGTGTCGACACATGACAAGTTGGTGTCGACACAACCAAGGTGGTGTCGACACTTAGTGTTTACTCAGAATTATCTAAGTAAAGTCTCGACTAAATGTCGAGTTAAGTGGTGTCGACACATAAACAAGTGTCTACACATATAATTTGTTGACTAAACTTGTGTCGACACATATGTGTCGAGACATTATAAGTCAGTGTCGACACTTATCGCCAGTGTCGACACAATTTAAGTTAGCTGCCCGCCTTTTCATCTTCAAAATTAGAAAGGTATAAATAGGGTTTTGCCTTAGTCTGTCGACACGCTTTCAAAAGTTTCGAGACCAAAACTTGTGTGTCGACACCTCTCTTCTCTCAGTTCAAATTCATCAAACCCTAATGGCGCTAAAGCTTGAGGAGAACGTCAACGAAGGCTACGAGCTGGTGCGCAATGCTTTTGATGATGTAGATCAAGAGATCAAGACTGTAGTAACCCTAGTAGCCGACTCAGGGTTAGAATATCTTGTTTCAGAGCCAACAAAAATTTGGAAGAAGGAAGTCTTGGAATTCCTTAACGGAGCTAAGGTAGACGACACTGGATTGAAGATCAAATCCAGGATTCATGGTGAAAAAGTAAAGGTCTCTCCAAAAAGTCTGAGGAAAGTACTGCAGTTACCAAGAACTAAAGAAGAAGATGAAGTTACTGCTTCAAAGACCAGGGAAGCTCTAACTTGGTGTGGACTAGATTATAAGATGAAGATTGGTTCAGTCTTCAATAGAAAAGGAATGAACAGTCAGGGGAAATTCCTGTCTGAAATTGTTGGGAAAGTGATATTGAGTAAGCCAGGAGGGCATGACAGAGTGTCTGCCTATATGTTTAGTATTATGACAAGGATAATTCTCACTCTGAAAACTGACTGTTCTGTAGTAGTTTTTGAGAAGATTAAAGAAAGCATAAAGAAGCCAAACTTGGGAAGGATCCTAAGTCTATATCTAGCTGGTATTATACCAGAAATTATGGGTCAAGCTGCTGGAAGCAAAATTAACCATATGAGAAAGATGGACTTGAGGATTTTCTCTAGATGGGACATGGTGTTGTCTAAAGAGATGCCAACCCCTGAGAAAATCACTCCTGAGAAAGCAACTCCACTGAAGAAGAAGAAGAAGTCTGCCCCAGTGGCTCAGGATCCAACTAGCAGCTTTGATAGTGAAGAGCAAGTTGTCTTCACACCTGATGAGCATGAAGAAGGAACTGCTGTAAAGTCTCCAGCTGCTCAAGATGTAGCTGACATCCAGGGGGAGCCTCTAGTTGTAGAAGAACCAGCTACACTAGAAAGTGAACAAGCAACCAACATCATCCTAGAGGTAATCACTGAACTTAATGCTTTAGATTTTCCTTTAGAAGATACTGATTTGTCTGATATTTATCAGCAACCACAGACTGATAGTCAAGTTCCAGAAGTTGTCATGGAAGACACTTCTGTTACAGCACAAGTTGTTTCTGATCCAGTGGTAGATGAGCACAGAATTTCTCCTGCTCATTCTCCACAAGAATACACCATGGAAGATTTATTTCTAAATCTGGATCAAGAAGATTTTGACAAGGACACTGCTGCTGCTGAAGGGGAGAATGCTCCAGTTGAGGGGGAGCAAGTGCCAATTTCTGAAGAGCCTATAAGGGAAGAACCTGAAAAGTCCCAAGCTGTTGAAGAGCTACCTAATGAGAGGGTAGAGATAGCCAGTACTTCAGCCTCTGAAGATGAAGAAGCAACAAGGGCTAAGAAAAGAAAGTTTCAAGTATTTAGAAGAAGGAGCCAGAGTTACAAAAAGGCTTTGCAAACTGTTGCTCCACAACCTATATCACAGCCAGCTCAAACTGTAGATTATAGTGCCTTAATGGTTGCCATGCAAATTAAACTTGATGAGCACAGGCAGGCAATTGAGAAGTATGTAGATGAAGGGCAGAAATCATTGCAGTTTGATTTGGCCCAGGATATTAAGTCAATAAGATTTGAGATGAATCTCAATAAGAAAGAGATGACTGATTGCTTCCACAAGGGTGGGAATGCAGTAGTCTATCTTGCTACACATCAGGAAAAGATAAAGGCTCAAGTAGATGACATAGCACAGAAGCAGGGGTATGTTTTAGAGAACCAAATAAGAATGAATGACAATTTGACACAATCTCACAATGCTATTGTCACAGAAATGAAGAACATTGCTGCTGGCCTGACAACTTCTACTGCTACTGCTATGACAGCTTTTGATAAGGCACTGCAAGAGAGCTTAACTGATATTACAACTGCTATTCAAGACTCTCAAAAGCTGATCTCTGAAAAACTACAAAGGTTAAGACCTTTCTATAGGGATGGAGTTAATTATCTCAATGCCCAAATCAGATTTCAAAAAGATGACTTAAGGGATCACATAAAACGAGAAGTCATAAAGGGGGAGAGGGTCTTAGTCAAAGCTGGCTCTGACCATGCAAAATGGGTTTCTAATTCCATCAGAGCCACTCTTGGTTATCCTCCTCTTTGTGATGATGATAATGTAGCAGAATCTGGAATTAATCCTGCCTATCTTGGAGGTGAGCAACCAGAAGTAGCTCAAGTGATTTATCCTCCACCAGATTTTGACATGATCCATGCTGACATACAGTCCATGTATAGCCCACCTGGGGGTAAGGACAATGTCATAATAGAGAAAGTTGTTCAGCCTGTCTCTGAAGCTTTACAGGAAGCCATCTTGAAGGAGCAAGCTGAAGAAGAAACCAGATTGTCAAAGAAGAGGTTCAGGGAGCAAGCTGAACAAAGACCTGACTTTGAGCAGTGGAGCCCCACCTCTAGGAACATCATTTTGACTGCATGGAAAGCAGCAAAGGATAACATCCATGACAGGAATAAATGGTTTTCTAAGGCTGAATGGAGAAAGCATGAGTCTAGGCAGGAGGCTATAGTTCAATACAGAAGAAAGGCCAAGATGGGAAAGCTACCTCCTACTACCCAGGAGCCTAGCAAGTACTTTCCCAAGCCTTATCATTACTTTGAAAGGCAAAAGATTAAGGCTGAGGAACTTAAGAAGAAAGATCTGAAAGGCAAGAAGTCTGCTGATGCTGAAGTTACTGAAGCTCCTGTTCAAGCCAAAGTACAAGCTGGCAAAGGAATAGTGATCAAGGAGCCTGAACAGAAATAGAATTAGAATTTTCTTAAGTTTACCTTGTAATCTCTTTTTGATAAACATTTCTGTAAACTTTTGAAAATGAATATGACAGATTTTGGAACAATGTGTTGTGTAATAAACTTGCTATGTGTTAAATTTATTTATTAATTGTTCTGTGATGCAATCTATGTGTACATGTTTGTTTCATACATGTTTATGTTTGCCCTGATTTATAATCCTGCTTTACATCATTTTGTAATTTTATTATGAATGGTGTATATCATTGACTAAGGTTTATGACTTCTCCAAATAGGGGGAGATTGTTGGGTACATTGGTTTAAATGTACCTGATTTGAAGAAGCCTCACCCAACTCAATGATATACATCAAAAAGTATTTGATGTATTTTGAGTTTACATGTGCAGGTTAAGTATTTGCAGGAAAGAAGAAAAAGTTTCTAAGTCCATGTGTCGACACCCAGAGGGAAAGTGTCGACACTTAAGAAGAGTGTGTCGACACCCAGGCAAGCAGTGTCGACACTTAGAGTCATTGTGTCAACACCAGGGATGCTGAGTCGACACCAGACAGAAAGTGTCGACACAAGGAGCTGTGTCGACACTCAATGAAGAAGAGTGCAGTGAAGCTGTGTCGACACTTAACAATTGTGTCGACACCCAGTGAAACTGTGTCTACATCAGAAAGTGTCGACACTTGGAGGTTGTGTCGACACTCAACAAAAGTCAGCAGAGACTAAGTATAAGTGTCGACACCAAGAACAATGTGTCAACACTCAGCAAATGAGTCAACACTTGAAGTAAGTGTCGACACTCAGAACAATGTGTCGACACTCAGCTGAAGACTCAACACTTGAAGAAAGTGTCGACACAAGGAGCTGTGTCGACACTTAGCAAAGTTCAGCAAAGTACAACAAAAATATTTTAAGTACAAGTGTCGACACTAAGGTGTTGTGTCGACACTCAGCCAGAGTCTCGACAGAAGAAGAGTGTGTCGACACAAGGAGCTGTGTCGACACTCAACAAGTATCAACACTGAAGACATGTGTCGACACCAAGAAGCAGTGTCGACACATAACAGATTCAACACATGAAGATGTGTCGACACAAAGGCGTTGTGTCGACACTTAGAAGAATTTAGCAAAATTCTGAAGTACAAGTACTTGTGTCGACACTCAATTTCAGTGTCGACACATGAAGAAGAAGCAGTGTCGAGATATAAAATCTACAACACAAGGAGTTGTGTCGACACCTTGTAGGCTAGTGTCGACACTTAGACAACATGTGTCGACACTTAGTCTATAAGTGTCGACACTTAAAGACAGATAGTCTCGACACTTCTAGACAGTTACAGAATTTTCAAGAACTGACTGGATGACTTGACCGCTGCCATTCCAGCTGGTCTACTGCACCTGTCAGAGTTGTCAGAAATCAGTTATGGACCGGACTAGCCGGTTACCATGAAGAAGGCCTATAAATAGGCTTGTGCTGTCTACAGAAGTGGTGGTTCATTTTATTGATCAAGTATTCAACAAATAAGATCTAGCTATTCCTTGAAGAATCAAGTGCAGATCTAAGAAGTTGGAGAGAGAGAGCTCCATCCAAGAAATCAGCTGTAGGAACCAGGCTGAGAAGAAGGGTACAGATTCACTTTGAATCTTAAGTAGCAGAGATCAAGGATCAACTGCAGAAGGAGTCAATCTTATTGAGTTCTACTTTCAAGAAGTTTTGAAGAAAGCTAAGTCAGATTGATTTCAGCTGACTTCTTCCAAGAACTCATCAAGAAACTCACAACTCTCCTCTCTTATTTCTGAGTTGCTGAGTAAACTTTATTGTATTCATTTTATCTTGTAGGATCCTTTGGATCTGAGTCTTGTAAGCCTGTAATTATAAAGGCTGAGTGTAGGGCTTGAGAGCCTGAGTGTAGGAGATTGAGATCTCTGAGTGTAGGCCTTGGTGGCTGAGTGTAGGCCTTGGTGGCTGAGTGTAGGCCTTTGTGGCTGAGTGTAGGCTTTGTGAAGAAGCTGAGTTGTAGGGCCTTGGGCCTGAGGTGTAGGAACCAGTTTTGGGTTCTGAGATAGTGGAGGAGCTTGGCCGAATCTAGTACACTGCTAGATAGGCAAAAGGGGAAAGTGGATGTACCCAAACCTTGGGGAACCACTATAAAACTGTGTGTCTTCTGTGTGCTGTGGTTTGCTGTGAATGCTGTGTGATTGCTGTGAAATAGTAGATATAAATCTGTGTAAAAAACTGATTGCTGCCATAAACAGTTAAAAAGAATTTGGTCACGTATTCACCCCCCTCCCTCTAGGTGTTTAGGTACTATATCTTTCAAATCGACTGCCGAGGAGTCCTTGCGGGCAGCCCACTACTCTCCCCTCCCCTCCCCGAGCTCGCTGGACTCTTACTTGGGTCCTGAGGTGGATCAAGGCAAGCTGACGAGGAGGGAGGTCAAGCTCCTCAAGAAGCTGGTGTGCGGGCTGCGCAAGGTGCAGGGGGTCAACGAGACGCTTCAGCGCGACTACGCGCGTCTCGCCGACGAGGTGCGCCGCGGCCAAGCTGGCGAGCTGATGTCCCCCTCCAGGCTCCTGGACGAGATAGACGACGGTCTCTCGGTGGCGCAAAGGAATTCCGGAAGGATCAGCGAGTTTCTCTGCGCACGGCAGCCTGGGGGGCGGGGGTCGCGAGGTTGGGGTAGGTAAGTTAGCGGGCTCCTTTGCCGAGCCGACCGGCACTCGCATCCCGATGCCCCCCTGCTTGCGTGCCCTGCTTCTTTGAATCCCGAACTTTTATGTCTGTAATGAATAAATCTTAGAACATTCTCAATCATATTACTGAATAAAATGCCGCGATGTTCGACTTAGCCTCGGTCGGGATGTGCCGGAAGTCGGCGAGCTGGGGTGGCGAGTTTGGGGTGGCGAGCTGGGGCGGCGAGCTGAGTTGATTTGACAGTCCGCCCCAGATTCCTTTTCCTATGAATAGCCCCCCCCCCCCCCGCCCTCACCTACCCCCGTACTGCCTTTACTGCTTTGCTTTCCTTTCTTTACTTTCTTCTTTCCCTGCTCGCGTAGTGCTTTTCCTCTGCGATCATGGGCAAGACCAACCCGGATGATGACGGCCGCTCTAAGTGCGCGCAACACTTCGCAGACTATTGCTTCTTCGACGGCCACACCAGCGAGGAGGAGCTCGCGGAATTCAAGGTCACGTATGTACCGCCGGGCTTTGAGGCACGCAGGCCGGGGCCGGGCGAGGCCATCAACACGTTCTACGAGAACGAGCTCGCCTTCCCCATCTCGCACTTCGAGTTGGGGCTGCGACTTCCCTTGTGGCCGGAGATCCGGCAGATCCTGAAGTACTACGGGGCCGTCCCCGCGCAGCTGAACTCCAACGCCATCGCAATGATGGTGGCGTTCGCGAGCTACCTCCGGCAGGAGAGGATCGAGTTCAACCTGACGGTGTTCAGGAAGCCCTTCTCTTACAAGGCGACGACGGACGGGGTCGCCTACTTCGGCGGCTCCTTGATCAAAGTTCGCGAGATCGCGAACAAGCACCATACCTGGATGACCAAGATCGCCTTCATCAAGGGCGATCTCGGCAACATCCCCTACTCGCCGCAACAAAAAGGCGAGGAGGTGTACCGCCCACGGGCCATGTCCGGCAACGACGCCGAGCTCCACAAATTCTTCCTTCACAAAGATTTCGAGGTCGCCTTCCTGCGGAGGGGCCTCGACGCGCTCCCCCCGGTTCTGCCCGGCGAAGGTATACTCTCCTCATCTTGCCGAGCTCGCCTACTCGCCGAACTCGGCACATCATCATATCTGAATTCCTAACCTTTCCAAGTGTTTTCCTGCAGGGGAGCGAATAATCCCCGCGAACCCGCCATTCGCGGATCCGGGGCTCCACACCGACCTTCTTACTCGCGAGAGGGCGGCGGCGCTGGCTTGCCGAGATGAGGCAGCCCTCTCGCAGCCCTCTTCTAGCAAGAGGCGTCCTGAGGGCGCGGGATCGAACCCGCCATCCGGCCACTGCCAGATAAAGAAGATGTGGAGGGCCCTTCTGGCTCCGCGGGGGCAACAACAACAGCCCAGCCCCAAGTACATCAGTTCGTCGGCGACCCCTCCTGACGCGTCGCCGGAGAGCCCGCTGAAGGAAATAACCAGCAAGGGGTGGAAAAGTGGCGAGGACCCCTCTTCCACGGCGGCGGTCGCTCCTCCTCCAGCGGCGAAGCGGACTGCCCGCGAGCGCGCGCCGCCGAAGCAACATCCCCTCTTCAACTTCGGCGCGCGCTGGAGGGATTCGGCGGGCGAGCCCATGCTGCAGTGGGATGAGCTCGCTCATCGAGTCTCCGTCTCCACTCTTCATCCCTCCTGGCACGACCGCGAGCCTGCCACTGGCCACGCCTACGCCCTCGGCTTCGGCCTATATGGCCGGGAGGACGCCGAGGCCTACAAGAAGGCGACCCTCCGGCAGCTCGGCCATGAGGGTCTGCAGTCCCACCTGCGGACCCTGGAGCTACACCACATGCTGGTGCGCCGCAGCTTCGCCCTCAGCCACCAACTCGAAAGGGCTGAGCAGGCTCGCGACCTCGCCAAGGATAAGGTCACCGACCAGGCGAGGCGGCTCGGCATAGCGGAGGGTCTACTCGCCCAAGCCGCCGGCGGGTTGGTAAGCGTCAAGAGCTGCTCCTCTCTTTTAGAAAACTTTTGTTCTGCTGCTAAATACCCCCCCCCCTTTTTTGTTCAGGATGCCAAGGCGGCGGGCGAGCTTCAAGCTCGCAACGCTGAGCTGGGGGAGGAGGTCGGCCGGCTGCGCGCACAACTGGCCGCGGATGCCGATGCTGCAGGGGAGCTCCAGGCCCGCAACGCTGAGCAGGGGGAGGAGATCGGCCGGCTGCGAGCAGGCCTTGCCGAGCTGGAGGGCGCGAACGCAAAGCTGAAGGGGGAGAACCAGCACCTCCTTGGCGAGGTGCGCCGCCAGGCCGAGATCTTCTTCCCGCCCCACGACAACGATCCAACCCCCCCTACAAAAGCTCGCGGATCTTTGGCGAGGCCGACCTCACCGAGAGACTGCGGATCAACTCCATCCAAGCCACCGAGTGCACCCTCCAGATGATGAAAGATTCTGCGGTGCTGGTGGAGGGATGCGAGGGGATCTCGGCTCGGGACCTGATGCCGAGCTTGTTTCCGGCGACGCCGCCCAGCGAGAAGGAAGACAGCCTGGACTTTATGTTCGGGAAGAGCTTCCAGGATCCTTCGGGTGATGGCGGGGATCAGTCCGGCGGAGGGGGCGAGGCCTGAGGGTGGCTAGTACTTTTGTCTTCTTTTTTTTTTCCTTTTTCTTTGTTCACTCGCCGAGGCGAGCTCCCCCCTTGTAACTATTTTTTGCATATAATGAAAGTTTTTTGATCATACCGGTTTCACTTTCTTTCCTTTCTTTACTGTGCTTGTTGCGCTCTGAATTTATGCGAGTGTTTCTCCCCGCGACTTCGCCGAGACAGGTCCCGCGAGTAGAGCGGTTATGAGAGCGCGCCTGCGAGTGGACGCGTCTTGAGTATTTGCCGACCCCCAAATGATTCGGGGGTGAGTTGCTCTCCGCCCTTGTCACGCTACCCTTACTCGCACGCGATCCATCCAGGTTGAGCCCGAAAACGGGAGAAAAATTTCTCCAAGTCCAATGGCCAAAGGAGGCGAGGTGCCCCGGTCCCGCTTGCTCATCCTTGGCGAGCCCCGGGCTCGCATCCCGCTTGTTGATGCCAAGCCGGGGTTGGCGGGTGCACACTCGCTCATGCCGAGTCCCCCAGCCTGGCTTGCTTGCTAGATCCTGTCGAGCTGGGCTTGCCGAGCCCGAGCTCGCCCCTGGCAGAACCTTTCTCTCCCTTTGCTCCCCGGCATTGAGGCCTTGACCCATACCTAATGACTTCGAGTCCGACACCATCGAGTGACTTCCAGCCCTGTCAGCTTGGTGAGAGCCTGACTGCAGGATCTGCTCGAGGCCAAGGATGACACCGAGTGACTTCCAGCCCTGCCAGCTAGGTGAGAGCCTGACAGCGGGATCTGCTCTGGGTCCACTATTAACACCATTGAGTGACTTCCAGCCCTGTCAGCTAAGTGAGAGCCTGACAGCGGGATCTGCTCGAGGCTAAGGATGACACCGAGTGACTTCCAGCCCTGTCAGCTAGGTGAGAGCTTGGCAGCGGGATCTGCTCGGGGTAGACTACTCACACCATCGAGTGACTTCCAGCCCTGTCAGCTAGGTGGGAGCCTGACAGCGGGATCTGCTCGAGGCCAAGGATGACACCGAGTGACTTCCAGCCCTGCCAGCTAGGTGAGAGCCTGGCAGCGGGATCTTCTCGGGGTCCACTACTCACACCATCGAGTGACTTCCAGCCCTGTCAACTAGGTGGGAGCCTGACAGCGGGATCTGCTCGAGGCTAAGGATGACACCGAGTGACTTCCAGCCCTGCCAGCTAGGTGAGAGCCTGGCAGCGGGATCTGCTCGGGGTCTACTACTAACACCATCGAGTGACTTCCAGCCATGCCAGCTAGGTGGGAGCCTGACAGCGGGATCTGCTCGAGGCCAAGGATGACACCGAGTGACTTCCAGCCCTGCCAGCTAGGTGAGAGCCTGGCAGCGGGATCTGCTCGGGGTCCACTACTAACACCATCGAGTGACTTCCAGCCCTGCCATCTAGGTGGGAGCCTGACAACGGGATCTGCTCGAGGCCAAGGATGACACCGAGTGACTTCCAGCCCTGCCAGCTAGGTGGGAGCCTGGCAGCGGGATCTGCTCGGGGTCCACTACTCACACCATCGAGTGACTTCCAGCCCTGTCAGCTAGGTGGGAGCCTGACAGCGGGATCTGCTCGAGGCTAAGGATGACACCGAGTGGCTTCCAGCCCTGCCAGCTAGGTGAGAGCCTGGCAGCGGGATCTGCTCGGGGTCCACTACTAATACCATCGAGTGACTTCCAGCCCTGCCAGCTAGGTGGGAGCCTGACAGCGGGATCTGCTCGAGGCCAAGGATGACACCGAGTGACTTCCAGCCCTGCCAGCTAGGTGAGAGCCTGGCAGCGGGGTCTGCTCGGGGTCCAAAATATATTACATTCCATTATGAATGCTAGTTATGATAATATCAGAGAGTTGAAGGAATTTATTATTATCAAAGTGCTGCTTACATGCTTCAGGGGAAAAATCGTTTCAGGTCGTCACCACTCCAGGTGAGACTCAGGGTCTCGCCCTCTACATTTTGGAGTCGATAGCCCCCTGACCCCAAGGCTACCTTTACAATGAATGGTCCCTCCCAATTGGGACTGAGCTTCCCTACGGATGCTGACCTCCCCGCTGCATCTACTTTCTTCAGCACCAAGTCCCCTTCCATGAACTGCTTGACCCTGACATGCTTGTCAAAGTACTTGGCCATTCTTCTTTTCACCTCCTCCTGCCGGATAGCAGAAAGGTCTCTCACCTCTTCCACCATGTCGAGGGAGAGCCTCAGTCCCTCCTCATTCTCTGCTTGCCATTCCTCACGGCTTTCTTTTGCTGCCACGACTCGCGGTGTTTGGACTTCGAATTCTATGGGGAGCACTGCCTCGCACCCGTGGGAGAGTTTGAAGGGGGTCTCTCCCGTAGCTGTGTTGGGGGTGCTTCTTAGGGCCCAAAGAACCGCAGGAAGCTGCTCCACCCAGCTCCCTTTCAAATTCTCCACCTTCTTCTTGAGGAGGTTGACAATGACCTTGTTTGCGGCCTCCACCTGCCCGTTACTCCTGGGGTGATGGACCGAGGCGAACCTGAGATCAATCCCAAGTTGCTCGCAGAAGCTGGTGAACTCGGCACTGGCGAACTGGGGCCCGTTGTCCGTGACTATGGCCTGGGGCAGCCCATGGCGACAGATGATCTCCCCCCAAATAAAATTCCTGATCACCTGGGAAGTCACCTTGGCCAACGCCTTCACCTCCATCCACTTTGAGAAGTAGTCAATCATCACTAGGAGGAACCTTCTCTGGCCGCTGGCTTGGGGGAACGGCCCAACCAAATCCATTCCCCAAATTGCGAAGGGCCATGGGGCCGTGATGCTTCTGAGTCGCTGGGCTGGTTGCAGCTGGAGAGGGGCAAATAGCTGGCACTTATGACATCTTTTTGCGAACCCGGCGGCGTCTCGGCCCAGGGTGGGCCAGAAATACCCTTGCCTGACTATCCTCCCCTCCAGGGTCCGACTCCCGGAGTGACTTCCACATTCCCCGGAGTGGACTTCCTCCAAGATTCTTCGTGCTTCCCCTGGTCACGCAGCGGGCTAGCATCCCTGAGAGGGTCTTCCGGTACAGCTGCCCGTCCTGGAGGAGGTAATATGCTGACTTGTGCCTCAGTTTCTTCTTATCTACCCCCTCCGGATACTCTCCTGTGGAGTGGAAAACCACCACTGGGTCCATCCACGAAGCTTGTTGATCGATTTCCATGAGCTCTCCTTCCTCGATGGAGGGGTGGAACAGGTCGGTGATGGTACCCCCCACCTGGGGACCATGCTTTGCCAGCTGATCTGCTTGTTCATTCTCTGCCCTTGGTACGTGCCGGATCGAGAAGGTTTGAAAAGTGCCAATGACCCCCTTCACCTAGGCCAAGTACGATCGCGGGGTGGGTTCCTTCGCCTCGAACTCTCCGTTAATCTGAGAAGCCACTACCATGGAGTCAGTAAGGACCTCCACATCTGATACCCCCAGCTCCCTGGCCAGGCACAGCCCCGCTATCACGGCCTCGTACTCGGCCTGGTTGTTGGTAATGGGAAAGTGCACCACCACCGTCTGCTCGATTTGGGTCCCTTTAGGTCTTTCTAGGATCACCCCTACTCCTAGGGAATGTCTTCCCGAGGCACCATCCACCCCCACCTTTCAAGGGGTCGTGCGGGTGAGCTCTTCCTCCGCCACTTCAACCATGTACTCGGCCAGAAAGTCGGCCATCGCCTGAGCTTTGATTGAGAGCCACGGGACGAAGGAGACGTCGAACTCGCTCAGCTCCACAGACCACTTGGCCAACCTGCCTGAATGCTCCACCCCCTCGAAGATGTTGCGGAGGGGATGGTCGGTCACCACTCGGATTGAGTGTGCTTGGATGTAAGGTCATAGCCTCCGAGCTGAGATGATCAGTGCAAAGGCTAGCTTTTCCAGAATCGGATACCTGAGCTCGGCCTTCCTCAGGACCCGGCTCACGTAATAAATTGGGAGCTGTCTCTTCCCTTCTTCACGAACCAAGATGGAGCTCAAGGCCTCCGCCCCGACCCCAAGATACAAGAACAGGTCCTCCCCTTCCTTCGGCCCTTGGAGCAGCGGGGCCTGTGTCAACTGCACTTTGAGGGCCTGGAAAGCCTCATCACACTCCTTGGACCATTCAAACCTCTGACCACCCCTTAGTATTTTGAAGAAGTGGGAGCACTTTTCTCCTGCTCGAGAAAGGAAATGACTTAGCCATGCTAGCTTCCCGGTTAGCCGTTGGACCTCCTTAGCGTTCCGCGGAGATCCCAATTCCAAGATTGCCCGGACCTTATCTGGATTCGGCTCGACCACCGCGGGGGTGAGGAGGTGCCCCAAGAACTTCCCCTGCTGGCCCCAAAGACACATTTTAGAGGGTTCAATCGCATCTTGTACTTGCGCAGGGTGGCGAAGGTCTCCTCCAAGTCCCGGAGGTGGGAGTCCACATCCCGGCTTTTGATCATGAGGTCATCTACATACACCTCCAAATTCCTCCCCCTTTGCTCCTTAAAGACCCTATCCATCATTTTCTGGTAGGTCGCCCCAGCGTTCTTCACCCCGAAGGGCATCATCTTGTAGCAGTAGCATCCATCCCTTGTGATGAACGAGACATCCTTGATGTCTGGGGGGTGCATCCTGATCTGATGGTAACCTGAAAAAGCATCCAAAAAACTCATTACAGAAAAACCGACGGCTGAGTCAACCAGCGCGTCGATCCGAGGCAAAGGATAACAGTCCTTAGGACAAGCTTTATTAAGTAAGGAAAAGTCGATACACATCCTCCATCGGCCATCCCCTTTTTTAACCATAACCACGTTGGAGACCCAGCCGGGGTACTGAATTTCAGACACGAAGCCGGACTTGAGGAGTTTCGCCACCTCCTCCCTGATGGGCTCCGCCAGCTTGTCCGCAGTGGACCTCTTCTTCTGTTGAACGGGGCGTGTTCCCGGGTCCAGGTTGAGGCGGTGGCAAGCCACATCCGCGTCAACCCCCGGCATCTCCGCGGCGTTCCAGGCGAAGATGTCCACGTTCTTCTGGATGCACTCCAGCATCCTGCCCTGGTCCTCCGGGGTCAGCCCCCCGCTGACGCGGATCTTCTCCATCCTTCCTCCTCGGGTGAGCACCTCCAGCTCCACCACCTCCTCTGCTGCCTCCAGCCTGGATTGCTCCCCCCATCCCTCGGCATCCCCTTCCTCCGGAACGGGGACCTCTACCTCCATCTCTCCTCCCGCGGCCCTCACTTCGGCCACCTCCTCCAGATCTCCTCCTGCCGCCTTCTCTGCGCAGTCCTTCACTCCCAGCTCCTCCCCTCCTGCTTCCTGCTCGACCTCCTCCATCCTTCGCCCCATCTCCTCGGCTCCCTCCTGCCAGGAGATGGTGTTTACCGCGGTGACGTAACATTCCCGCGCCACCTTTGGGTCCCCCCTAACCCTAACCTGCACCCCCTCAGCGTTGAACTTCAAGCACTGATGGAAAGATGAGGGGACGCAGCGGAAGGCGCTGATCAGGGGCCTCCCGAAGATGGCGCTGTAGCTGCTGGTGGCGTCCACAATGACGAACTTGCAATTTCGGGACTGCCCCCCCCCCCCCAAGGTGACATGGAGGCCAACTCCTCCCTCTACTTCCTTCCTTTCTCCTGAAAACCCGAACAAGGGGCCATCTGAGGCCAGCACCCTCTTTGCCTCCACTCTCATCGCGTCGAACGCCTTTTTGAAGACGACGTTGACGGAACTCCCGTTGTCCACGAGGATCCTAGAGACGGTGAAATTCTCGATGGCCGCCCTGATGACTAGCGCATCACAGAATGGATCCTCGTGGTCTGGCATATCACTCCTGGAGAAGGTGATCCTCTCCTCCGGGGGTGGGGTTTGGGACGTTGAGGCGACGCTCCGCCGGTACATGGTGTGGAGACTTGCCTTATGGGAAGCCTCGATCCCCACTCCCCCGTGGATCACTCCGATCCCTCCTCGGGTCCCCACATCCACCCGGTCTTCGCAACGATCCTCCTCCGCCCGAGGCAGGACCTCCTCAATCCTCACTTCCTGCAGCCCCTGCTGCTACTGCTGCTGCTCCCTATTCCCACTCATGTCGAGGAACTCCAGACAGGTGGTCGTGGCATGCCCCTCTTCCTGATGGAAGTTGCAATAGGGCAGCTCCATCCTGACCTCTCTTCTTCTCTTCCTCCACGCTCCCCTCCTTGCTCCCAGGGCTATGGCCATGGCCTCTTCTAGATCGGGGAGCCGGGGCCTCTGGCCCTGCCTCCAGCCCGGGGGGTGGAACTGGTCTTGCCTCCCCTGGTAGTGATCCCTTCCGTAATACCCTCTCTGCGGCCCCTGCCCTTGTCACTCGGGTCTCCATCCTAGCCGTCGGTCGGGCTCTTGACGCCCCCACCTCGGCTGTTGCTGCCCCTGGAGCTGCCTCTGCTCCCTCTGTCTGGGGTCTCCTCTCCTATCTTCCTGTCCTCTTCCTCCCTTCGACTCCTTTTCCTCCTCGGTTGCCCACCTGGCCAGCTTCCTCGCAAATTCCGGGTTCGACGCCTCCCCGTCGACTTCCCTTGCCGCCCTCTCCATCAGCTCCTCGTAGGAGAGGGGGGGAACTCTCTTCAGCTCCATTCGGAAGAAACCCTGTTGCAGGCCCAGGGTAAAGGCCATCATCAGACTATGGCCCGACATCTCCTGGACTTGAGTAACTTCCTCCTGGAATCGGTCCACATAGCTCCCCAACGTCTCGTTCACCCCCTGCTTTATGTGGAACAAAGACTCGGACTACTTCTTTCTTCTCTTCGAGGTGGTGAATCTCAGCATGAACCCTCGGTGCAGGTCCTAGAAGCAGTAGATGGAGCTGGCCGGGAGCTGGTGGAACCACTCCCTTGCCTTCTCCGGAGAGTGATGGCGAAGAGTCGGCACTTGAATCCGTCCGACATCTGACGGATGGAGAGCACGTCCTCAAACCATTGGACATGCTGGACCGGATCCCCCTTTCCGGTGTAATAGGACATCTCGGGTTCCCTGAACCCATCTGGAACTGGAGCTGAAGAGACTAGCTCGCTGAAAGGACTTCCTCCCCCCACTGGGCGAGATAGCGAGTCTCGCGAGCCCAGCTCGCCGAAGCGACCTCGGCCTGCCGAGCGGGGGAAGAGCTCGCGCCCGGGGAGCTCGCACCCTCGGCCTTCCTCGGCCACTTCCTTCCCAGCTCGCCTGCCGGGAGCGTCTTCGCCCAATGAGGGGGCAGCCGCGATCTGGATTGCCGGAGTCGAGCACTCGGCCCGCGCGCCGAGTGCGAACTTGACCAGAGTCAGCACCTCATTTCTGAAGTCTTCAAACATCCCACCGTTGCGAGAGGCGGGGGGGGGGGGGGGGCGGCGAGCTCAGCCTGTCGAATCCTTGTCCCGTCATTGAGCTCGCGGAAGCGTTTCTGCGCTGACCACTTTCCACGCTCACCGCACAAAAATGTTGAAACCGGAATCCGTCCTCCTGTGGAGTTCGACCCTTGGGGAAGGGGTGATCTCGCGCCTACTTTGCTCCTGCAAGAAAAACAACAAAGGGGACAAGGAAAAACAGACCCAAGGGCTCGGCAGGGAGGTCCCACCACAAACCTGGAAGATCTCAGAGTGCTTCCCCTCCTTAGCCAGAAGTCGAGCTAAGGTACCCTCAGAAAGCACTCAAAAACTGGAGTTGGAAGGCATAGGAAGCATGCTCTCTGGGGTACCCCTTGGGTCCTATTTATAGCTTTTGAAATCTGGACTGCCAATAACCAAAAGAACTGACCTGAAATTACCAGAAAACCCTTGGTTGGGTCTGCCAACAGCCAAACTCCGCTGTTTTGAAGGGCTATGGGCAGACCAGCGGGGGCAAAACAATAAAAAGTACCTCACATATCCGGGCGAGCTGGGGAGTTCTGGCCACCTCGGCATGTGCTGCTCGCCTACCGCTGCCGAGCACCACTGCGAGGACGCGAGTTGCGTGCCGCTCGGCGAATGCCGAGCTCGAGGTCGCCGACGTCGATCTCTAGTCGACGGATGCCGAGCTCGGGCTCGCCCTCTTTTCTGTCGAGCTCGCCTATTGTCCTTAGCCCGGTTTGCCTGGCCCCTAGTGACCTTGCTCGCCGGACACGGGGTTGTACAGAGCCGTTCGTTTTCTTTTATTAAGATCCAATGTCCCAGATGATCTGCTGCATTGTTAAGGCCGGGAATATGGGAGTTAATCTCTCATTTCTCTCCAAGGCTTTCTCTTTCCAAGGTGTTAGAGAGAAGAGGAAGAAGAAGGAGGTTTCCGGCCGCCGGCAGAGCATCGGAGCACCGTTTCGAAATCTGAGAGCAGATCCGTGGAGGAAAGTTCGTTGCGAAGAGATGTGTCCGTGTAGTTTTTCCATTGCACCAAAACAGACTACAAGTGTAATGATTCTCAACTTGATCATGTGAAGATCTTTCTTTCTGCATAGGGAATCCCGCTCCAGCGAGTGTGCGGTGAGTGCGTGGTGTTCCTTGGGGTTGATGTGAATAGTCCCCCTTGTGTTGCATATAGAGTCCGGAATCGTAAGTACGGGCATAGGCATTGTGTGTGAAGCCTACCCGGACGTGTACCGTCTGGATCGGTGATGTTGCATTTGTTATGATTTGCCGGAGAAGACTCCGTTCTTTGCATTTTTCGGGTTTCTACGCGATAGATTGCAGCAGGGATCCTTGGAGGTTAGCTTCAAGGCGCACTCGGAAAACTGAGCGGAAACGTGTTCTGCTAACTTGGCGGTGTGGGAACCGGCCTTGATCATAACTGGGTTATGAGATTGTTTGGAAAATTTTGGGATCCAAGAGAAGCTTGGCCCGCACGTAGGACTTAAATTGTATATGCGGCGTGAGCAACGGGCAAGTGGAATTGGACCTAGGCTATGTGGTACGGTGCAAGAAATCCGAAAAGGGCACTGGCCGTTGGCATAGTCGGGAGCCTTAGACGGTGGTCAGAAAGGCTAAATGCTCACTTGGTTGCCATCTTTGGGATGGTGGTGAAGACGTTGATATGTCAGGATTCACCGTTAATGTGCCATGAGTGCACGGGGTGTTTGGCCGTGCGATCCTACACCTGTGGCGAAATATATAGTTGCACCTTATTGTTTAGTTGGGCTAATGTTATGCAGGGAAAGAGCACCGCCGTCCCGACCTAGGGGCGGGGTCATTATAATTTGGTCGGCTTTTACCTGACCGTTGCTTTGTTTGCCACCGTGCGGTGGAATATGCTTGCAGGTGTTGCGTAGCTGAGTGCCAAATAGAGTGCTGGAGCCCATGTTGTTGTGCTGGCCCTAGAAGGCCGTAGAATAGTTGTTTTTACTTTTATCATGTGTGGCTGGCCTGCGAGCCGATGTATGTAAGACATGTTTTATTAAGTGAACATTTGTAAGGCCATAAGTCCATGTACCCTTTTCAGTGTATTTGGGTTTCTTTCCTGTGATTGTGGTCGTGGACATTCATACGTATTGGATTTAAGATTTTGGTTCTTTCAACTTTAAAAGCTTCCGCTAGAGAGCTCTGTGTAGGACGAGTAGTCTTAATTGGATTGTTTGAATATTCATTTGGTAACCCTTCTGACTGTCTGTGCTATATGGCATCGGGTTCCAGCTGGACCTTCTGTTATATGCCATGCGACAGATGGGGGTCTTATATCAAGAGTTCCCAAGAATCTGGCACCGCTTCAGGGAAAAGAAGCAAGGAGATATGCAGTTTCTATGGTCGTCCAGGCCATCCATTTGAAAGATGTTACCGTATATTAGGAGCTTAGAAGAAGGCGCAGGTTCATGCTATTCAGGGTGCACCTAAAGGAGATTTGGTTTATTCTGCATGTAAGCGGAGGGGGCATGATGTTTCCCATTTTTAGCATAAGGACAAGACCTACTGCTAGTGTGGGCAGAAGGGACATGTTAAGTTGAAGTGCCCGCATTCTCAGCCCCCGTTGCAACTAGTCCCACTTCAGGCTTTACCGCCACCACAACATTTGGACAAGGGGAAGGGCAAGTTGAACGTGATATTTTTGGAAGATGCTCAGACGCCTTCACAGGTGATATCTGGTTAGATCCTAACCTGGCTATAGTTTTTTTGTTTTTAGCTGTAGTTCGACGTTCGTTTCCTTAGGAGCATATGCGATTTTTATAGGGATGAAAGAAAAGGGAGAGTAATCTCTGGTTAACTCTAGAGGGGGGTGAATTGAGTTAATTAAAAATTGCTTTACAACTTTTTATAGTTATGAAATAGGTGATATAATAATAGCTATGAGAGGTTAACAAAAGCAAAGAAAAACAACACTAAGCTACCACAGCACAAGACAAAAAGGAAAACAATAAACACACAGACAACACAAGAATTTTATAGTGGTTCCCCAACTGGGTACATCCACTATTCTACCACCCTGGTAGGAATCCACTACATGTTTTGATCAGGTGACTGCCACCACAACATCTATTTGAATGGAGATATTGCAACCCTTTGAGCTTTTGATCAGCTGCCCAAAAACCAAACTCAAGTTTTTTGGAAGGTGACTTGTGAACCAGGTTAACTTTTGAAGGGAGTTAAAACCCTGTACAGTAGGGTGAGGAGTATAGTGGCGTTAGTCTTCTCTTTTCTCAAAAGCACTTTGAGAAGACTTTGTGTGGATTCCAGATCTTGTCAAAGCTCCTCCTGAGATGTAACGTTGTTCAGGATTGAGAAGCTTTGTCCAGGAGTGAGTAGGTCTTCAGCTTGTGAAAAACAGATCCAGGAACTTTAGATAAATGAATCTATATTGTCTCAACAAAATCCTAGAAGGAGGAGATGAAGAAGAGTCTTGATCAATTTGTGTTCTTCTTCTTCTGACTTCATGAGAGCAAAGTAAGAGATGTCGATTTTGAGCTGCTGTGTAGTTTTTTGCTCTTGCTAAGAATATCTCTCTATAATTTTTACTCTGAAAGAATTATGTTTTCTTTGTTTTCAGTCTCTGTATCCTTTTCTTAAAAATATTACTCTTTGTATATTCTCTGAGACAGCCAATCTTCCGTCAAAATTTGAATCACTGCCATTAATGCCTTGCTGGAAAATTGGGAAGGAAAACGGCTAGCATGACTATTATTATTCATTTCCCTAACTGTCCCGAGAAATATGTCAAATAAATCCTCTGATGAATACCATAATCAATGTTGCCAGGAACAGCTATATTCATAGGGAATATAAACATTGATTACTCAGGGAATTTATGACTTAAAATAATAATAGGGAGGGAACAGATATGAAAAAAATATAGAACAGACAGCTTACAGAATTCGTCGACCAGATAACTGTTTTCGTCGACCTGCACTCAGAGAACGTCGAACTGAGAAATCTTGTTCGTCGACCCGAGCTCTGCGAAGCAAACACTGAATATAAACCACTGATTTTGTGCTCCAAGAACGTCGACCACAGAACATATCCTTCTGATGAATATCGTCGACTTGAGCTCTAAGTTCGTCGGGCTGAGTTCGACGAACGTCAAACTAATTTCCACACAACTGAAAAACTTCTAAATCTTGAATCTGAAGTCCACATCAGGCAGGTCCATGAAATTGACACTTGGGGGACTGGCCTAAAACTTGGAAAGAAAAACAAGTGACCCTAACTATATAACAGGGGTCAACACAACCTAAGAAGTGAACCTAGCCCAAATCAAAACAGGGGTTCGAACAAGGGAAGTTTAAGGTCAAATCTGCAGGGCGCGTGTTCTTTTTGATTCCGATGCTACCCACTCATTTTTGGCTAGGGATTTTGTAAAGCGTCATGGTTTGACCCTTGACCTTGTTGGAAACGTGTTCTATGTCAAGTTTCCCTCTGGTGAATTTATAGTATTAGACCAAGGCATTCAGAGTTGTCCGATTCAGTCAAGAGATTTTCTAGCCTTTGTTGATTTAAAGGTGATAGACTTGGAAGATTTTGATGTGATTTTGGGCGTGGATTGGTCATCTAAGTATGATGTTGTCATACAGTGCAAGGTCAAGCCCTTGGACTTCAAGATTTACAATGGTCAACCCAGGAGAGTTTATGGTCTTCTGTGCCAAGTTTCTCCGATTAGTTTTGTTGTACGTGCTTGGAAGCTGGTAAATTTCGGATGTTTTGCTTGTTTGGTTTCGGTGTTGGCGACCGATAGTTGTTTGTCGTGAGTTGAGGAGATTATTATTGTGCGCGAGTTTCAGGATGTATTTCCAGATAATATTCCTGGTCTTTCACCTGAGAGAGACGTGGAGTTTGTCATAGCTCTGGAGTCGTGTACTCATCCTAAAGCTAAGGCGACATACCGTATGGCCCAGCGTGAGCTGGAGGAGTTGCTTACCCAATTGAATGAGTTGCTTTAGAATGGTTTTATTAGGTCGAGTTCCTCACTATGGGGTGCTCATGTGTTGTTTGTAAAGAAAAAGGATTGGATCGATGAGACTTTGCATTGATTATAGAGAGCTCAATAAGGTGACCATCAAGAATAGGTATCCTCTGCCAAGGATTGATGACCTATTCGATCAGTTGCATGGTAGCTCAGTGTTTCAAAGATTGATCTTCGTTCAGGCTACCACCAGTTGATGATTTGTGAGACAGACATTCCACGGACTGCTTTTCGTTCACGGTATGGGCATCTTCAGTTTTTGGTAATGTCTTTTGGATTGACTAATACACCCTCTGTCATTATGGATATGATGAACAGAATGTTCGAGGATTTTCTAGACCGTTTCGTGGTTATTTTTATAGATGACGTCCTGGTATACTCCCGGAGTGCTGAACAGCATGCCCAGCATTTGCATTTATTTTTGTCTACCTTGAGGGTGCATAAGTTATATGGCAAGCTAAGTAAGTGGGAGTTTTGGCTTACTCAGGTTTCTTTTCTGGGTCATGTGGTTAATAAGCATGGAATTTCTGTGGGCCTTGAGAAGATAGCTGTTGTCATGGATTGGAATAGGCCTGCCACTACCAAGGAGATTCCTAGGGTTGGCAAGATATTATAGGAGGTTTGTAGAGGATTTTTCTTCGTTGTCTGTGCCGTTGACTAAGCTTACATAGAAGAATGTAGCTTTTATTTGGAGCGATAAGTGCGAAGAGTATTTTCAAGAACTAAAGAGGAGATTATGCACTACTCCGATTTTAGTCTTGCCTACCAAAGGGAAAGATTATGTTGTGTATATGGACACATCGCACGTTGGACTTGTGTACGTATTGATGGAATGAGACAAAGTCATAGCATATGGGTCGAGGTAGTTAAATACACATGAAAGGAATTACCCTATGCATGATCTAGAGTTCGCAGCTGTGATTTATGCCCTGAAGCTTTGGAGACACCAATTATATGGCGCATTGTGTAAGATTTACACAGATCATAAGAGTTTAAAGTATATGTTCACTCAAAAGGAATTGAACTTGCGCCAACGGAGATGGTTAGAATATGTACCAAATTATGATGTAGAAATCCAATATCATTCGGGTAAAGCTAACGTGGTAGTTGATGCCCTGAGTAGGAAGTTAGTGAAGATTTTTAATCTTTTTGTGGATTTGCAGGTGGAAGAATTTCTCCTGATGGATATATCGGTGGGGATTAGCGACTCGCCCAACAGTTTGGAAGTGTTAGATCCTTCATGGATTTCACAAACGAGACTACATCAAAGGGTGACCCCGATTTGCTGGACCTTTATAACAGAACTACGAAATGGGAATTGTCGGACATTTCGATTGCTGACGCTAGTGCCTTGAAGTACCATGGAAGATTTTGCATTCCCGCAGTTGAGGACATCTGAGTTAAGTTGTGAAAGAGCTGCATGGTTCTAGTGTTGCCTACCACCCCAGTTCTACTAAAATGTATAAGGATTTGAGGCAGATTGCCTGGTGGTATGGTATGAAGGGAGATATAGCTAATTTTGTATCGGAATGTTTTACTTGTAAGCGAGTTAAGGCCGATCATGGTAGGCCTGGAGGCAAGTTGACGCCCTTAGAGATTCCAAGTTGGAAGTGGTGAGCATTTCGATGGATTTTATTACTGGATTGCTGAGATCTCCCCGAGGGCAATATTCTGTTTGAGTTATAGTGTAGAGTTTGATGAAGTGTGCTCACTTCGTGTCGTTCAAGATCGACTACTCAATAAAGAAAATAGCTGAATTATATCTGTATGAGCTCATCAGGTTGCATGGAGTGCCTATCAGTATTGTATCAGATTGAGACTTCAGCTTTACGTCTAGCTTTTGGAAGAGTTTACAGGAAGATTTGGGTACCGATTTGAGGTACTCCACCGCTTATCATCCGCAGACTAATGGTCAAACGAAAAGAGTAAATCAAATCGTGACAGATATGATCAGGGGTTATATATTAGACCACGAAGGAGCGTGGGATGAGCATTTGCGACTGATGGAATTTGCTTATAATAACAGTTTTCAAGAAAGTTTGCAGATGACCCCGTTTGAGCCATTGTATGGGAGGCGTTATAGTACTCTCTTATTTTGGGCCGAGGTTGAGACTGTTGTTGGGTCCTGAAGCATTAGAAGAAATGGATTTTTCTATAAATCTTGTTGGGTCAGAACGCCAATCGGCGTAGGACCGATTTGGAGTTTGTTGTAGGGGATATGATGTTTCTTAAAGTTTCCCAGATGTCTGGCGTTAAAATGTTTGTTAAGAACCATAAGTTGGACCCGAGGTATGTGGGATTGTTTAAAGTTATAAAGCGGATTGGTGTGTCAGCTTATAGGCTGGATTTGTCCGTAAGTTTTCCTGTTGTGCATGATACTTTCACGTGAGCTAACTGCGGAAGTGTGTGCTAAGAGACAGTCAAGTTCTTGATTTTGTGCCCCAGTTGGAGACTAACCATTCGTATGTGGAAGTGTCTATTCGTGTTTTGGATACTCAAGATAGGGTATTGCGGAGGAAGGCAATGTCACGCCCCGAAAATCGTATCGAGCTGGTCGTGTCCAAAGGTATCTTTTTGGTGCCTGCATAGGGGTACACGGCCTAGGACATGGGCATGTCCAAGGCCGTGTGGGTGTTTGTGTTGGTCGGCTGTGTCCAGAGAAGGACACGGCAGGAAAAATGGCAGCATGATACGGGCGTGTCAAATGACACAGGCGTGTGCATACCCGTGTCACCACCCGTGTTCCCAAGAGTCGTGTCAGGTTGGCGTGGCGGTTACTGGTGACACGGCCCTAGTACACGGGCTTGTCGGAAACCTACACGGGCGTGTCAGGTTGAGACACGGGCGTGTCCCGACCCGTGTCAGTTTCTGTGCTCGATGATCGTGCCTGGATCGAGGCACACGGCCTGGGATACGGCCGTGTGCGAGGCCGTGTTCGGCGTAGGTTTGATGATTTTTGGGCAGATCTGAGCTGTTCGTTTTCTTTAATTAAGATCCAACGGCCCAGATGTGTTCCTGCTCTGATAAGGCCGGGAATGGAGGTTTAATTCCTCATTTTCTTCAAAGTATTCTCTTTCCAAGGAGTTAGAGCAAGGAGGAAGAAAGAGTAAGATTCCGACCGCCGACGGAGCATCGGAGCACCGTTGTGAGAACCGAGAGCGGATGTTCGGAGGAAATTCCATTGTGCAGCCTTCTATCCATATAGCTTTTCCATGGCGTAGAAGCGGGCTACAAGGGTAATGATTCTCTACTTGATCATGTGAAGCTCTCCTTCTTTTACATAGGGAAACACGCTCCCGTGAGTGTGCAGTGAGTGTGCGGTGTTCCTTGGGGTTGACAGGAATAGTCCCCCTTGTGTTGCATATAGAGTCCGGAACTGAAGTACGGACATAAGCATTGTGTGTGAAGCCTACCCGGACATGTTGGTCTGGATCGGTAATGTTGCATTTTGTATGATTTGCTAGAGAAGACTCCGTGTTTTGTGTTTTCGGGTTTCTACATGGTAGATTGCAGCAGGGATCCTTGGGGATTAACTCCAAGGCGCACCCGGAAAACTGAGCGGAAACGTAATTCTGCTAATTTGGCGGCCTGGGAGCCGGCCTTATACATAACTGGGTTATGTGTTGTTTGGATTGTTGCGTGATCCGAGAGAAGCTTGGCTCGTGCGTACGTCTTAAGGTGTACTACGCGTTGTGAGCAACGGTCAAGTGGAATCGGACCCGGGATATGTGTTTCGGTGGAAGAGACCCAAAGAGTGACTGGCCATTGGCATAGTCGGGATCCTTAGAAAGTGGTCAGAAAGGCTAAAATGCTCACGTTGTTGCCATCCCGGGGATGGTGGTGAAGCCACAGAATTGAACGGATACACCAATAATGTGCCTTGAGTGCACTGGGTGTTTGGGTCGTGAGAGCCTACACCTGTGGCGTATTATATTCGCATTTTTATTATTTAGCTGAGCTAATGAATTGCAGGGAAGGAGCACTGCCATCCTGAGTAAGGTGCGGGGTCGTTATAATTTGGTCGGCTTTGGCTGACCGTTGCTTTGTTTGCCACCGTGCGGTGGAATGTTGCTTGCAGGTGCTGCAAAGCCGAGTGCTAAATAGTGGGTTGAACCCCAAGTTGCTGAGCTGGCCCTCGATGGCCAAAGCGAATAGCTGACAGTACTTTTTGCAGTTTAATTTATTAGTGTATTTTCGGGTTTTTAAAGAACAAATCATGTCTTCCAAGTGTTTATATTGACCCCCTTTTGTAAATATTATTGTCACTAATTTGTTTCTTCTTTTTGCAGGTTTTCACGGCTTTCAGCAAAATTTTGCTGTGACACGGCCCAAGGTCACGCCCTACCAGGGCGTGTACCTAGGGCGTGTAGCCCAGAGGAATGAAGCAACAGGTCCGAAATTGCATTTCTTGGAAACTCAGTGAACACGCCCTCTGTCACGCCCGACACGGGCGTGTTCAAGAGGCGTGTCCCCACGATCCGAGGAATCGCCACAGCAAGCTATTTTTCCCGCTCCACCGTCGCACCGAAATGGTCACGCCCCCGGTACACGCCCTGGTCGGGCGTGACATATGGGCGTGTAACCCAACTACTACGCCTGTCACCTCCAGCATTCAATTTCAGCCCAAAAATTCACACCGAACGTGTCACGCCCCTGGTACAGACCCGACCCGGTCGTGTCAGGGGCGCATGATCAAGCCCGAAAAAATTCTATAAATTGATCCCTATTCCTAGGGTTCAGGTCATCTATTGGCAGAGAGGGGGAGGTGCTGCCCCTTTGTTTCTTGCTCTTTTTCATACTTCTTCTCTCTCTTTCTCATGTAGTTTTTGTTTAGTTCAATTCTAATTTAGTTTTAGCTTTAGTAAAAGCCTCTATAATTGCTTTAGTTGTTAATGATAGGGCCAGAATATGTTTTCCAATTCCATGCACTTGTAATCTTTTTATTTCCATGTTTTAAGCTCTCTTTAATATTAATATAAAAGTGTTGTTTTCTCTTCCCTTAGCACTTTGTGTTCTTTATGCTTTACTACTCAATCCCCCTCTTCCACCTCACCATGATTAACTAATCCTCCTTGTACTTGATCTTGATGATCTGAGGTTCGAGTGATTAAGTTATGATGCTTTGAATCTTACCTTTTCTTTTTAGGGTTTAGTCTTGAATTACTCTTGATTTATCCCTTGTTGGAGGTATATGATTCAATATATACTCTCCACCTTTGCTTTCATTCCTGGCTAGCCGAGAGGCCAATGGTTTGAAGTGAGCACTCAAGAGTAAAGGGAGTTTTACACACCCCTCGAGAGAGAAAAACGTCCAAATCTCCTGGATTGGAGTAAAATCCAATAGTGGGGTTCACCGCGTAACGCGAGTTTTAGTCCTCCGACTTAGGCGAAAGTCGGTCGGACCTTCCTAAACTAAGGTGGGCACGTCTTCGAGAGAAGTGTGTTCATGTTTATGGAACCTCCACGGTCAAGGACCTTACCCAATTAAGCTTAGATTTATTTATCGTGTTTTAATCGACTCTTGTCGAGGTGATTCTTGATCGAGTGCTCTTTTTCATCGTCTTAACCCCTTGTTTTAATCGTCTTTACTAGCTCTCTTTTTAACCGTAAGAATTTTTTTTCTAGTGTAATATATCTTTTCCTAATTGCGCTTAGCTTTCTTTTAAACCCTAAGATTTCCGTCGATAGAATAATAGTCTTCGTGTGAGTAGATTTACTCAACAGTTTCCGGATTTAAATACGACACTTGTGTCCCCTTACTACAGTCCGATAGGTATACTTGCCTAGTTGGATTGCTAGTTCGGCTGCTCGCTTTTCGTAACCGTTGGCCGGGCCATCATGTTTTCGGCGACGTTGCCAAGGAGCAACGCCCGTTGATAAATTGAAAACACGAATCTATTAGTTTTATCATTTCTCTTCCTCGCCCTCCTTTAAAAATTTTAAAATAAAAAAAAAATTTATTTAGCGCTCATAATAGAAACCCAGTCCACAATATTTCTACGCCACCTAAATCTCTTGAAAAGGGCAAAGCGGTTTTAAGTGCCGCTATCTTGTCTAGTACCTTGCAAACCCATCACCGGGTAGCCCTTGGGAAGTTCTGGGGTTAAACTTTAAAAAAATTTTATTTCAAAAAAAATTAGTAACTCTTTTTTTTCTTCTTCTAGTATATTTTATTTCTCTTTCTCCTCTTCTCTTCTTTTAGTGCGTGACCCATGGGAGTCCGTCGGTTATTTTGGAGCTGTACCACGAAATTGAGCGTAATCTTCGGAGAAGATCGCAATTTCAAGGTCCTACTATCCAAGTGTCGGTTGAGGATTCCGAGTCATTTTCCACTTTAAGAATGGAAGAACCCAACGTGGAGGAAGCCGTGCAAAGGCCTATGTCTTATTATGCACGGCCGAATCTCGAGGGTACTGAATCTAGCATTGTTCGCCCTGTGATAGCAAATAATAACTTCGAACTGAAGCCTAGCATAATTCAAATGGTGCAGCAGTATGTGCAATTTGACGGACTTCAAGATGAAGATCCGAACGCACATATTGCAAGCTTTCTTGAGATTTGTGACACGTTTAAAATTAATGGTGTCACAAATGATGCTATTAGGCTAAGATTATTTCCCTTCTCTCTTAGAACTAAGGCTAAGCAGTGGCTGAACACTCACAACTTGGACGCAATTAACTGAAAAATTTTTGGCGAAGTACTTTCCGCCTGCTAAAACTGCAAAACTTAGGAACGATATTTCTGCTTTTGGACAAATCGACTCTGAAACCTTATATGAAACCTGGGAAAGATTTAAAGAATTATTAAGACGATGCCCACATCACGCTCTGCCTGTATGGTTGCAGGTGCAGACGTTTTATAACAGGCTAAATCAAAGCACGTAGCAAATGATAGACGCAGCTTCTGGCAGTACTTTAAACCATAAGACCCCGGAAGCAGCTCTTGAGCTTTTTGAGGACATGGCCATGAACACTTACTAGTGGAATGTGCCTAAGTCCCGCCCCAACAAACCTGCAGGTATCTTTGAAGTGGACAACGTCTCCCAGCTCGCTTTGCAAGTTGAAATATTAGGCAAAAAATTACGGAGATTTCTGCTGCCCCCGCCCATCAGGTATGGGAATCTGCAACTCCTGCTCCAGAACATTTGGATTATGTCAATAAGTTGCCTAAAAATGCTTTTAATAATTTTTTTGTTGTGAATTTTCATCCGCCTGGTTTTAATTTTGCGAATAGTTATAATCCTGCTTTAAGAAATCACCCTAATTTTTCGTGGAGTAATCCATCGAACGCAGTGCGCACACCACCACAAGTTGATTATTCTTCACCACCACCACCTCCTCAAAGTTTTTCAAAACCTCCAAGTTTGGAGGAAATGTTTTCAAAATACATGAATCTTAATGATGCTATGATAAGAACATTAACAGGAAGTGTTAAAAATTTAGAAAATCAAGTAGGACACCTCGCTAAAATAATTTTTGAGCGACCCGCAGGGTCTCTTCATTCCAATACTGAGCCCAACCCGAGAGAGCAAGCGAAAGTTATAACTCTTCGGAGTGGGAAGCAAGTTCCTTGTATGGTAAGTTAAGAGACCGAGGCAAGCTCCGCTCCCGCTTTAAAAAGTCAACGCTCTGCTCCCGCTTTAAAAAATCAAAGCTCCGCTCCCGTTTTAAAAATTCCACCCTCTGCTGAAAAAGTTATCACCCCTGTTTTAGAAAACGAACTCACTCCAACACCCACCTTTAAAAATAATTCATCCCCGCCATACCCTTCCGAACTTAATAAACAACGTCAGGACGATCAGTATACCCGTTTCTTAGAAATGTTTAAACAAATACACATAAATCTACCTTTCCACGAAGCCATATCCCAGATGCCGAAGTACGCTAAGTACCTTAAGGACCTCCTGACCAACAAGAAGAAGTTAGAGAACCTTTCGCATGTCACGTTAAATGTCGAGTGCTCGGCGGTCTTGACAAACGATTTACCAAAGAAAATCAGTGACCCGGGTAGTTTTTCTATCCTGTGTGTCTTTGGTGATCTTTTTGTCAAGCACGTATTAGCCGACCTAGGTGCGAGTATTAATCTGATGTCCCTCTCGTTGTTTAAAAAGTTAGGAATTGGTAGTCTCAACCCCACACGCATGAGTATCCAGCTCGCCGATAGATCCGTCAAATACCTGTTAGGTATAGTGGAGGACGTCCTAGTCAAAGTCGACAAGTTCATCTTCCCCGTGGACTTTGTCATATTGGACATCGAAGAAGACGTCAAGGTTCCCCTGATCCTTGGCCGACACTTCCGTGCCACCTCCCGAGCTATCATTGACGTAAGCAATGGTAAGCTCTTCCTTCGAGTAGGCGACGACGAAGTAACTTTCTCTATCACCCCCTCGATGAAGAATACCCTAGCCAATGATGACTCTTGTTTTTTCATATATGCCGTAAGTGAAGAATCCTCCTCTCACCTCTCTGATTTTGAAAAAGAATTTTTTGATTTCTATTCCTCTCCTACTCCTCCAACTGAATCTCTACACCTAAGTGAAGAATCCTCCTGTCGCCTTTCTGATTTTGAAAAATAATTTTCTGATTTTTGTTCCTCTTCTACTCTTCCAAATAATCACTGCAAGAAGCCGCCTTGGCCGCTAGCCCCGCCCATTTTAATTTTACACATAAAAAAGTCTACGAGGACATAGTTTTTGAAAAAGAACGGATTTTTAAAACCACATATGATAACCTCCCCTACCCTGGAACTGAAAGAACTACCAGAGCATCTTTGATACGCTTTCTTTGAAAAGGACTCCAAGCTGCCCGTCATAGTCTCGGCCTACCTCACAGATGCACAAAACGATAAACTTCTTTCAATTTTACGTAAATATCGTCGAGCTATTGCTTGGCAGATATCTGATATCAAGGGCATAAGCCCATCTTTCTGCACTCACAAGATCTTAATGGAAGATAATTCATGTAACTCTATACAACGTCAGCACCGTATAAACCCTAACATGAAAGAAGTAGTTAAGGGCGAGGTTATGAAATTGTTAAACGCAGGAATTATCTATCCTATATCAGACAGTAAGTGGGTTAGGCCAGTCCAGGTAGTACCAAAGAAGGGAGGGATAACGGTAGTAAGTAATGAAAATAATGAATTAATCCTAAGATGGATGGTGACCGGATGGCGAATGTGCATAGATTACCGTAAGTTAAATGACGCCACCCGCAAGGATCATTTTCCCTTGCCGTTCATCGAACAGATTTTAGAACTACTTTCCGGCCATAGCTTTTATTATTTTCTCGATGGCCTCTCGGGATATTTTCAAATCCCAATCTCTCCCGAGGACCAGGAGAAAACTACGTTTACTTGTCCCTTCGGGACCTTCTCCTACCGAAGAATGTCGTTCGGATTGTGCAATGCGCCAGCTACATTCCAGCGATGTATGCTCGCAATCTTTGACAAGTATGTAGAAGGCATTATGGAAGTTTTCATGGATGATTTCTCCGTGTTCGGTGACGCATTCAATAGTTGTTTAGCGAACCTCGAAAAAGTCTTAGAACGATGAAAAGAAACTAACCTTGCCAAAAATTGGGAAAAATGCCATTTTATGGTGAGGGAAGGGTTTGTTTTGGGCCATAAAATGTTTGCAAGAGGTATTGAAGTAGACGTTGCTAAGATAGAAGTTATCGAGAAGATGCCGCCAGCTACAAACATAAAAGCTATAAGAAGTTTCCTAGGTCACGCGGGTTTCTACCGCCGCTTCATTATGGATTTTTCCAAGATCACCAAGCCACTTACCCATCTCTTAAAAAAAGACGCCCTATTCATCTTTGATGACCTTTGCCTAGCTGCCTTTAATTTAATAAAAGAAAAATTAATTAATGCCCCAATCATGATGGCTCCGGTGTGGGACTCTCCATTTGAGATAATGTGCGATGCGAGTAGCTATGCGGTAGGAGCCGTATTAGGTCAACGTATATCTAAAAACTTCCACCCCATCTATTACTCTAGCAAAACACTCACATCTGCACAGGAAAATTACACCACAATCGAGAAGGAGCTCCTAGCTGTAGTATTCGCTTTTGATAAATTCCGCCCTCATATTACGCTTTCCAAAATTATTGTTTTTACGGACCACTCGACCCTCAAATTTCTCCTTTCTAAATCGGATGCCAAGCTGCGCTTGATTCGCTAGGTCTTACTCGTCCAGGAGTTTGACTTAGAGATTCGGGATAAGCGAGGAGACGAGAACTTGTCTGCCGACCACCTCTCGCGCCTAGATAATCACTTTATAGAAAAATTAGATGAAAAATCTTTTAATGATTATTTTCTCGCACCTAGACACATCTACTTCTCCTTGGTTTGCACGTATCGCCAACTCTCTAGTGGCTCGGGTGCTCCCGAAAGAGTTCTCGTGTCAGCAAAAGAAGAAATTCTTTTCTGAGATGAAGAACTACTTTTGGGAGGACACGCATCTCTTTCGAGTCTGTGCAAACCAAGTGATAAGGAGGTGTGTTTCTTATGAAGAAGGTTTGGACATTATTAAACATTTGCATGAAGGACCAACGGGTGGGCACTATCACGCTGCTCGCACCGCTCACAAAGTGCTAAGCACGAGTTTTTACTGGCCCAGCCTGTTTAACGACGTGCAGGCCTTTGTGAGTAGGTGTGATAGTTGCTAACGGTTGGGTAATATTTCTAATAAAAATGAAATGCCGCAAAATTACTTCATAGAGTGCGAAGTTTTCGACCTCTAGGGAATTGATTTTGTTAGCCCTTTTACTTCTAGCTTCGCGAATAAGTATATTTTAGTTGCCGTTGATTATGTTTCGCGATGGGCCGAGGCCAAAGCTCTTCCTACGAATGATGCCCGAGTCGTCGTTACTTTCTTTAAAAATTTATTTTCTCGATTCGGTACGCCGCGTGCCATCGTTAGTGATAGGGGTTCCCATTTCTGTAACGCATAGTTTTCTAAAATCCTTACTAAATATGACGTTACTCATATGCTTTCCACTACATACCACCTCCAAACTAACGGACAAGTCGAAGTAGTGAATAGAGAATTAAAAAGAACTTTAGAAAAGACTGTTTCCACATCTAGAAAAGACTGGTCAGCCAAGCTAGACGATGCTCTATGGGCCTACCGAACAGCGTACAAAACCTCCCTCGGATGTACTCCATATTGGTTGGTTTATCGAAAATCTTGTGATTTACCCGTAGAATTAGAACACCGCGCTTTTTGGGCCTTACGATTTTTAAACTTCGATCACCATACTGTCGGCAATTTTAGAAAATTTCAACTTAACGTACTCGACGAGTGGCGCAATTATGTGTATGACAATAATAAGCTTTATAAAGAGCGGACGAAGCGTTTACACGATAAAAATCTTAGGCACCCAAAAACCTTTATGCCGGGCGGCCAAGTACTTTTATAAAACTCCCGTTTATGATTTTTTTTGGGCAAGTTAAAATCGCGATGGTCTGGACTGTTTACCGTTAAAGAAGTTTATCCGTATGGCACGATTTTAATTTCACACCCTGATAAGGGTGAATTCAAAGTAAATGGGCAGCGTCTTAAACTTTATTTATGTGGCGATGTCAGTTCAAACTGTATTAATTATCTTCTGAACGAACTTTAAACTAACTGGACAACATTTATTTACATGCTATTTTGGACAAATAAACTTTTGGACCATATTCTTTTGGTCGAGCTCAAACAACCTTTATAAGCAAAGGGCGCTCTTGGGAGGCACCCTAGGTTATCTTTTTCTATTTTCTTTATTTTACAATTTTTGCCCCGGATGGCTCCGACAAGCTGAAAATTCTGTGATCGCCTGCTCCAACGGTGCTGATTCCATGACGAAGTCCAAAGCAGACGTTTCATAAAAATCCAAAGCGCTAGCATGGGGGAGCGGCATCACTCAGCTTTTGCAGTAAATAAATCTGGGGAAGTACCTGTTTTTCAATTATGTACTTTAATTTTTTTTTCTCTCTCTCTAACCTCCTTCTTCATTGAGGACAATGTCCATTTTAAGCTTGGGGGAGGACTTCCTCCTTCATTTTTTTGCTATTTGTGAATATCTTTTACTTTTTGTGAATATTTTTTAGACATCCAAAAAAAAGGAAAATACCTCCAAAATCCAAAAAAAGAGAATATTTCAAAATAGAAATAATATATATTATAATAATTTATGCATTTTGGTATTTCAATAGTACCCCATGTTTGTGTTTTATTTTTCTCAAAATTCCTTATAAACAACTTAGTTAATCATAACTTTTCTAATCATTTTTTATTTACATTTCACAAGTAAAATGTTGGTCATGCTGTGTTTCTAATTCACGGTAGCATGTTAAGATGAAATATTTTTTCTAAAACTCGCATTTCTATTATGGTTTTTTGTTATTTATTTTCTTTACTTTCTCAAAAATTCATCATCCACTATTTTCCTTTTCGTTTTTAAATAATTTTTGCAAAGTCAACTTTTCAATAGCGTAGTAGATATGAACGATCCAAGTCACCTATTATTTCTATTTTCAAGATAACTTCATCAATCTTCTTTTTATCTAGGACTTGATTTTTGAAATTTTTTAAATCTATGTTTTAAATAAATTTAAAAGCGTGAAAATGATTTAGGCCGTTTTTGTTTTCGTTTGAGCTTTCCTGCCAACCTAAAAATTTTCACCACTAGTTAGACGTTTTTGAGCCTTTTTTTCCAATTTCATTTGATAGCTCCACATATCATATCATCTTCACCAAAGCCAAATTTCCAACCTATCTAATCACGCTAACCTTTTTGAGTTTCATAAATATATTTTCTTGATTATGATAGAATATTTTGTGTTATTTTTGAAAATTTTTCTAAAAATTTGAAAAAAGATGCTCAAATGAAATGTTTATTTTTTTTTGGCCAATTCAAAATGAAAAATAAAAATATTTATGGCCTTTGTTTTGAAAAAAGAAAAAAAATGGAAAAGAAAAGAAGAAAAAGAAAGAACAAAATATTTTGTTTAAAATAAAAATTTTTGAAACTCTTTGCTTTGGTTTAGTGTGATTTTAAAAGCCTCCATGTTTTTCTTTGAATTCCACTCCTATTCATAATCCTAAACCAAACGTTTCGGTCCTATTAAGTCCTTTTGATTCACGCCTTTTAAATTTTATTTAACAACTAAGAAAAGAAGAAAAGTAAATCGGTTTTAGTTTTGGATTTAAACTTAGATTTTTGTTATTTAATTGATATAATTATAATACGTTACTTGGATGTAGTAATAACTCAATGCATTTTTTTCATTTTCGTTGCTTTACTTAAAACTATTTAAATAATTCCGTCAAAATTTTTGATGATTTATTTTCGATTAAATAAAGTTTATAAAAGTTTAATCATACCTAAATAATTATTTTAGATTCACGTTCACCTTTTCCCTACTTAGAATTTCGCATAGTACTTGTGTAGGCAAAATTAGAAATTTTTGATTAGTCTTATTTTATGTTTATCTAGTTTTTATATCTTTTCTTAGGGACAAGCAAAACTTAAGCTTGGGGGAATTTGATATTACTTCTTGCAGTTAAATTTATTAGTATATTTTCAAGTTTTTAAAGCACAAATCATGTCTTGCAAGTGCTTATATTGACCCCCTTTTGTAAATATTATTGTCACTAATGTGTTTTCTGCTTTTTGCAAGTTTGCACGGTTTTCAGCAAAATTTTGCTGTGACACGCCCCAAGGTCACACCCTACTGGGGCGTGTAGCCCAGAGGAATGAAGCAATTGGTCCGAAAATGCATTTCTTGGAAACTCAGTGAACACGCCCTCTGTCACGCCCGACACGGGCGTGTTCAAGAGGCGTATCCCCAGGATCCGAGGAATCGCCGTAGCAAGCTATTTTTCCCGCTCCACCGTCGCACCGAAATGGTCATTCCCCCGGTACATGCCCTGGTCTGGCGTGACATATGGGCTTGTAACCCAACTACTATGCCTGTCACCTCAGCATTCAATTTTAGCCCAAAAAGTCGCACCAAACGTGTCACGCCCCAGGTACACGCCCGACCAGGGCGTGTCAGGGCAGTGTGACCCAGCCCGAAAAAATTCTATAAATTGATCCCTTCTCCTAGGGTTCAGGTCATCTTTTGGCAGAGAGGGGGAGGTGCTGCCCTTTGTTTCTTAGTTTTTTCATGCTTCTTCTCTATCTTTCTCATGTAGTTTTTGTTAGGTTCAATTCTAATTTAGTTTTATCTTTTGTAATAGCCTCTGTAATTGCTTTAGTTGCTAATGATAGAGCCAGAATAGGATTTCCAATTCCATGCACTTGTAATCTTTTTATTTCCATGTTGTAAGCTCTCTTTAATATTAATATAAAAGTGTTGTTTTATCTTCCTTTAGCACTTTGTGTTCTTTATGCTTTACTACTCATCCCCCCTCTTCCACCTCACCATGATTAACTAATCCTCCTTGTACTTGATCTTGATGATCCGAGGTTCGAGTGATTAAGTTATGATGCTTTGAATCTTACCTTTTATTTTTAGGGTTTAGCCTTGAATTACTCTTGATTTATCCCGGGTTGGAGGTATATCATTCGATATATACTCTCCACCTTTGCTTTCATTCCTGCTAGCCGGGAGGCCGATGGTTTGAAGTGAGCACTCAAGAGTAAAGGGAGTTGTACACACCCCTCGAGAGAGGCAGACGTCCAAATCTCCCGGATTGGAGTAAAATCCAATGGTGGGGTTGACCGCGTAAAGCGAGTTTTAGGCCTCCGACTTAGGCAAAAGTCAGTCGGACCTTCCTAAACTCAGGTATGCACGTCTTCGAGAGAAGTGTGTTCATGTTTATGGAACCTCCATGGTCAAGGACCTTACCCTATTAAGCTTAGGTTTATTTATCTTGTTTTAATCGACTCTTGCCGAGGTGATTCTCGATCGAGTGCTTCTCCTTTTCATCGTCTTAGCCCCTTATTTTAATCGCCTTTACTAGCTCTCTTTTTAACCGCAAGAATTTCTTTTTCTAATATAATATTTCTTTTCCTAATTGCTCTTAGCTTTCTTTTAAACCCTAAGATTTCCGTCGATAGAATAATGGTCTTCGTGTGAGTAGATTTACTCAATGGTTCCCGGATTTAAATACGACAATTGTGTCCCCTTACTATAGTCCGATAGGTATACTTGCCTAGTTGGATTGCTAGTTTGGCTGCTCGCTTTTCGTAAGCATTGGTCGGGCCATCAATAGCTGTATTTTGTTTTGTCAAGTGTAGTCGGCCTGCGAGCCGATGTATGGAAAACAGTACTTTGTTAAGTGAAACTCTTGTAAGGCCATAAGGCCAAATACTTTCTTTGTATTTGTTATTTCATTCCTGTGGTAGTTGTGGACATTCATGTTAGTTGATATATCAATTATAGGTTCTTTATAACTGTTTAAAAGATTCCGGTAGAATGCTCTGTGTAGGACGAGTAGTTATAGTTGTATGGTTTTGGTATTCTTATGTAACCCTTCCGTTTGTCCGTGGTATATGGTATCAGGTTCCAGCTAGACCTTCTGTTATATGTCATACGATTGATGGGGGTGTTACAATTTGGTATCAGACTTTTGGTTCCGGTCAACTTAAATGAATTCGTGGACGAATTATTTTAAGGGGTGGTGAGCACATGTGTGTGTCATCGTTATAACATCAAAAAGAACCCATGAATGTCCACTTAGGAATGAAAATGCTCTTGTTTTGTGGAATCTAAGTGTTCCAATGATTATTTTAAGCAATTTGTTTGTCGTCTAATCGAGGGTCTTTGCTATTATATGCAGCTAGGAGCGGTGCTGGGCAATCGGAACACCCGCAATCAGCGGAAAGTAGTGCACCGAGGAACGTGCCTACAACACCTCCTTCAGCGGAAACCATCAGATTGGTTGCTGAAGCAGTCTTTGTTATGATTAATGCCCAACCCGTAGGGCAAATACACCATGTACCACATATTAATGAGCAAGAACCGATTAGGGCGGCAGAGTTGGGAATTGTAGAGCGCACGATAGTTGATCAGGTAGCACCAAGGAGAGCTACGGAGAAGTAGCTCAAGCATGTAATGAGCTTTAATCCTCCAAGGTTCGACGTTATTGGAACGCCAACTTAAGCTGAGGATTGGCACTCTACGATAAAGTGGGTCTTAACGGCCATAGAAATTGTTGAGTGGCAGAAGACCACCATAGTGACCTTCCTATTGGCTGGTGAGGCGAGGCTGTGGTGGGACGAGTTGGAGGTTCATCTCTTAGTGGGAAGGCAACTTGCGGATGTGTTTATGGAGGAATTCTCAAGGTTGTTCTTGGCCAGATATCTACCCTCTACTCAGAATCTGGATATGGAGAATCAGTACCTTGTTCTGACTCAGGGAGGCAGAAGCATGAATGAGTATCTCCATGAGTTTACGCGGTTGGGTTGTTATGCTGGTGCTATGTTTTCTGAAGAGGAGCGGAAGACCAACCGATTCTATGAGGGTCTATGTGGCGACCTATAGCTTCTCCTTGCTGGGCCTAAGGTGCAGGCCTTCCTAGCCTTGGTCAATTCGGCCCAGTCATTGGAAAAAGTTGTGAAGAAAGTGCAAGAGAAGAAGGATCCAGGGGAAAAGAAGTCAGAGTTCAAAGTGCCGAATGCAAATTCGGGTTTCCGCAGATGGAACAAGAATCCGAAGAATTCGAACTCAGCCCCTTCGTCTGGTGCGGTGGGGGCAACCACAAGTCGAGCCCCAGGAGCTTGTTATAACTGTGGAAAGATGGGGCATTTTGCTCGTGAGTGTTGGAGCGGACGTGCAAAGTCCGAGAGGAAGCCTGGAGCAACCTACGAAGAGAAAGGGAAGGCGGTGGAGTCAACCGCGTCCCACCATGCTCCAACCGAGCCTAAAGTTTACAACCTTGGTCTACAATAGGTCATAAAACAAGCTGACGTGGTGACAGGTATGAGTTAAATTATAGCAGTTTAACTTTATGTCGTTGTTATGTTTTTATATGTTAGCTTACATTTGTTTGTGTTAGGCTTCGTGTTGATTTTTGATTGTCTGGCGAGAGCCCTGTTTGATACAGGAGCTTCGAATTCCTTCTTGTTCGAACGATTCGTTTTGCGCATCGGAGCCCCTTCCTCGATGGCTAAAGACAAGTTGGATGTGTTGTTAACCAATGGGTGTTCAATGCACGCTGATAGTGTCTGTGTGGTTAAGATTCGGGTTGGGTATCAGGAGTTTGAATTGCAAGCGTCGGTATTTCCATTAGTGGAGTTCGACATAATTTTCGGTATGGACTGGCTCTCGGAGCAGCGAGCATGTATTGATTGCAATCAAAAGGAAGTTAAGTTGGGGCTGAAAACTGATCGGGAGACTACGTTCACGGGCTTGAAGGGGTCGGGTAAGGTTTTGATGTCGGACCTTTAGGTGATCAAGGCAGTTTGGTCTGGGGCAGAGCTGTTTGCCACATTAGTGTAGACTTCAACGCTTAAGCCAAGTTTGAGCAGTATTCCAGTTGTGTCTGAATATTTTGATGTGTTTTCGGATGAGATCCCAGGAGCCCCTCCTCAGCGGGAGATTTATTTTACTATTGAGCTGGTGCCGGGTGGCAAACCGGTGTCACGCTCTCTGTATCGGATAACGCCAAGAGAGATGGCGGAGTTGAAGGTAACTGCATGAGTTGTTGGAGCAACGGTATGTGCGTCCAAGTTCGTCGTCTTAGAGCGCACCGGTCCTTTTCGTTAAGAAAAAGGATGGCAGCTTGCGACTATGTATTGACTATCGGGAGTTGAACAAGCTTACAGAGAAGAATAAGTATCCGATCCCAAGGATTGACGATCTATTTGATCAGTTGGTTGGGTCTACAGTATATTCAAAGTTAGATCTGAAGTCCGGCTACTACCAATTAAGGATAAGGTAAAGTGACATCACAAAGCCAGCATTCAGCACACGGTTTGGACATTATGAGTTCATGGTCATGCCGTTTGGGTTGACCAATACGCCATCCGTGTTTATGGATCTAACGAACAGGACGTTCAGAGTATACCCGGATCGTTTCGTGATAGTATTTATCGACGATATCCTGGTGTACTCGCAATGTGAGGAAGATCACCGCAATAACCTGCATATGGTGTTGGAGACGTTGAGAAGAAATCAGTTGTATGCTAAGTTCTCTAAGTGTGAGTTTTGGTTATCCTCGGTAGTGTTCCTTGGTCATGTTGTTAGTGGTGAAGGGGTAGTAGTGGATCCGACGAAGATAGTGGCGATACGGGAGTGGCCTGTATTGACTATAGTGACGGAAGTCCGGAGCTTTCTGGGGCTTGCCGGCTACTATAGGTTCTTCGTAGAGAATTTCTCGCGGATAGCACTACCACTCACAATGTTGACAAGGAAGGATCAAAAGATTGTGTGGTCGTTGGAGTTCGAGCAGGCTTTTGAAGAATTGAAGAGGTGGTTGACCAAAGCGCCTTTCTTATGTTCGCCGAGTAGGACTAAAGGGTTCGAAATCTATAGTGATGCTTCAGGCAATGGTTTGGGTTGTGTTTTGCTACATCATGATAGCGTAATAACCTATGGTTCACAACAATTGAAGGTTCATGAGCGGAATTATCCGGTCCATGACTTAGAGTTAGCGGCTGTGATATTTGCTCTAAAGCTGTGGAGGCACTATCTATATGGTGTGAAGGTCGACATCTACACCGATCATAAGAGCCTGAAGTACCTATTGGATCAGAAGGACCTGAACATGAGGCAACGGAGGTGGATGGAGTTCCTAGGGGACTACACCTTTGAGATACATTATATGGCTAGGAAAGGAAATGCATTGGAGGATGCATTGAGTCGCAGGGTTCCTGGACGAGCCAACTTGTTATCGGTACATGATGAGAGTTTGGTCCGTGATTTGGAGGCATCGGAGATAACTTGCGTCGACAAGCAGTCTTGTGCCAAGGCGAAATTGTTTTGGACAGAGGTGCAGTATGACCAAACTGATAGAGTTCGACGGGCATTGGTTCAGGATAGCAGCATGAAGCAGATCTTGGATGAAACTTTGGAAGGGTCAAATTCCTAATTGTTTTCAAGGATGGACTACTAAGGGGGAATGGTCGCCTATGCATTCCTAGTGCGGATAATCTTCGGGAGGAGTTGATTTACGAGGCTCATCATACCAAGTACTCAATCCACGCGGGGAGCACGAAGATGTATAAAGACATGAAGAAGTTGTTCTGGTGGCCAGGATTTAAGAAGGATGTAGCACTTTATGTGGCCAAGTTCCAGACGTGTGCCTTGGTAAAGGTGGAGTGTCAGAAGCTCGGGGGTTTCTTGAAATCCCTACTTATCTCGGAGTGGAAATTTGACAACATTTATATGCATTTTGTGCATGGTTTGCCAAAGTCACAGAGGGGAATTGACGCCATCTGGGTGGTCGTAGATAGATTGACAAAGCTGCCGCATTTCATTCCAAACAGGAAGGAAGTTCCGGTGGAGAAGTTAGCCAAACTCTATGTGGATAATATTGTACGATTGCATGGTGTGCCCCACAGTATTGTCAGTGACCGAGATGGACGCTTCATGTAGAACGACTGGAGGCTGGTGCATAGTCTGTTGGGAACTAAGTTGAGTTTCAGCATAGCCTTTCATCCGCAGATGGATGGTCAGACTGAGAGGGTCGACCGGACGATGGAGGACATGTTCCATATGTGCGTCTTGGATTTTGAAAAGTAGTGGGAAGATCACCTGTACATGGTGGAGTTTGCATATAACAACAGTTATTAGGAGAGTATTGGAATGGCGCCTTTCGAGGACTTTTATGGGAGAAAGTGCTGCACACCGTTATCTTGGTTGGATACAGGCGAATCGAAGCTATACAAATATCAAGCGGTAGAAGACGCCACTTCAATGATACGTACAGTTCAGGAAAGGTTGAAGATCGCTCAGGACAGACAGGCAAAATACTATAACGCCAAGCATAGGAACTTGGAGTTCGGTGTTGGTGACTGGGTGTATTTGAAAATCAAGTCGTTCAAGGGTCTCTCGCGGGTTCGACGCTTGAAGAAGCTGAGTCCAAGATACCTTGGACCGTTTGAAATCCTGGAGCGTGTTGGCAAGGCCGCGTACCGGTTGAAGCTGTCAGTGGAGTTGAGTGGGTTACATTATGTGTTCCATGTATCGGTGTTGCGAAAGGCGGTGCAAGAGCCTTCGCAGGTCATTGTGGTCGATCAAGTGCCGGTTGATTATGGGTTGACGACGAAGGTCAAGCCAGTACGCATTGAAGACTTGGAGTCTAAGTGACTCCGCAATAAGGAAATTCAAATGGTTAAAGTCCGTTGGGATAACTGCGCATGTGAGGAGCTTTCTTGGGAGCGAGAGCAGACTATGATGGAAGAATACCCCGAGTTATTCCACTCAGGTAACATTTAGATTTTTTGTGTACCTTTACATAATTTCGGGACGAAATTCTTTAAGTGGGGGAGATTTGTAACGCCCCGAAAATCATATCGAGCTAGTCGTGTCCAAGAATATTTTTTGGTGACTGTATAGGGGTGCACGGCCTAGGACAAGGGCATGTCCAAGGCCGTGTGGGTGTATGTGTTGGCCAGTTGTGTCCAGAGAAGGATACGACAGGAAACACGACAGCGTGATACGGCCGTGTCAAATGATACGTGCATGTGCATACCTGTGTCACCATCCGTGTTCCCAATAGTTGTGTTGGTTGGCATGGCGGTTACTGGTGACACCGCCCTAGTGCACGAGCGTATCAAGTTGAGACACGGGCGTGTCTCGACCCATGTCAGTTTCTGTGCTCGACAATCGTGCCTGGATCTAGGCACACGGCCTGTGACATGGCTATGTGCGAGGCCGTGTTCGGCCCAGGTTTGATGGTTTTTGGGCGGATCTGAGCCGTTCGGTTTCTTTAATTACGATCCAACGGCCCAGAGGTATTCCTGCTCTGATAATGCCGGGAATGGAGGTTTAATTCCTCATTTTCTTCAAAGTCTTCTCTTTCAAAGGAGTTAGAGCAAGGAGGAAGAAAGAGGAGGATTCTGGCCACCAGCGGAGCATCGGAGCACCGTTTTGACAACCAAGAGAGGATCCGCGGAGGAAATTCCATTGTGATGCCTTTTATCCGTATAGTTTTTCCATGGCACAGAAGCGTACAACAAGGGTAACGATTCTCTACTTGATTATGTGAAGCTTTCCTTCTTTTGAATAGGGAAACCCGCTCCCGCGAGTGTACGGTGAGTGCGCGGTGTTCCTTGGGGTTGACAGGAATAGTCCCCCTTGTTTTGCATATAGAGTCCGTAAGCGAAGTACGGACATAGGCATTGTGTGTGAAGCCTACCCGGACATGTTGGTCTGCATCGGTGATGTTGCATTTTGTATGATTTGCTGGAGAAGACTCCGTGTTTTGTGTTTTCAGGTTTCTACACGGTAGATTGCAGCAGGGATCCTTGGGGATTAACTCCAAAGTGCACCCGAAAAACTGAGCGGAAACGTAATTCTGCAAATTTGACGGCCTGGGAGTCGGCCTTGTACATAACTGGGTTATGTCTTGTTTGGATTGTTGCGGGATCCGAGAGAAGCTTGGCTCGTGCGTACGTCTTAAGGTGTACTACGCGTTGTGAGCAACGGGCAAGTGGAATCGCACCCGGGCTATGTGGTTCGGTGCGAGAGACCCAAAGAGGGACTGGTCGTTGGCATAGTCGGGAGCCTTAGACAGTGGTCAAAAAGGTTAAATGCTCACGTTGTTGCCTTCCCGGGGATGGTGGTGAAGCACAGAATTGACCGGATTCACCGATAATGTGCCCTGAGTGCACGGGGTGTTTGGTCTGTGAGAGCCTACACATGTGGCGTAGTATATTCGCATTTTTATTGTCTAGCTGGGCTAATGAATTGCAGGGAAGGAGCACTGTCGTCCCGAGTAAGGGTTGGGGTCATTATAATATGGTCGGCTTTGGCTTACCGTTGCTTTGTTTGCCACCGTGCGGTGGAATGTTGCTTGCAGGTGCTGCGGAGCCGAGTGCTAAATAGCGGGCTGAAGCCCATGTTGCTGGGCTGACCCTCGAAGGCCAATGCAAATAGATGTATTTTGTTTTGTCATGTGTGGCCGGCCTATGAGCCGATGTATGGAAAACACTACTTTGTTAAGTGAAACTCTTGTAAGGCCATAAGGCCAAATACTTTCTTTGTATTTGATATTTCATTCCTGTGGTAGTTGTGGACATTCATGTTAGTTGATATATCAATTATGAGTTCTTTATAACTGTTTAAAAGCTTCCGCTAGAATGCTCTGTGTAAGACTAGTAGTTATAGTTTTATGGTTTTGGTATTCTTATGTAACCCTTCTGTCTGTCCGTTGTATATGGTGTCGGGTTCCAGCTGAACCTTCTATTATATGCCATACGACGGATGGGAGTATTAGAGGCAATACGATGGTTAAAGTTTTGTGGCAGAATCAGGACGTGGAGAGTGCGACATGGGAGTTGGAGTCAGCAATGAGGGAGGCTCATCCTCATCTGTTCTCCTGATGGTTTTGGTAAGTGTTTTCTTTGTTAGTCTATGACTGCTTTTATTCTGTTTTGGATTTGATCATATTTGTGTTAAGTTTCGGGATGAAACTTCCTTTTACGAGGAATGGCTGTTACGCCCCTGATTTTCATATTTATTTTTATTTTTTTTATTCCTGTAGTGGCGTAATTTGACATCAGGGCGTTACGTTGAAGCGTTTTTTTTCATGTGCCATGGTTAGAGTGAGGTTTTTGCTCTTCGAGTTTTCAGTATGGCTTGGTTTAGCCTGTCTGCAAGATACCCTCGCGAGCCGGGTATGTTTTTGTGACTCGGTGGAGCCTTTTTGGGAATGCTTCTATTTTGGCTTCGTTACGTGTTTGCCCGAGTTTAGTTCGTTGGATTTGAGTTTCTACTTCGTCGTTGGATTCGTAGCATTGGTATTTATCTACGGTACAATTTTCGTTAAATTCTGAGTTGTTATGGATTTCGGATCGTTTGGGGATTTATTTAATATTAATTGTAATGAAATGTTGTATTGTAAATAAGTAAATTATTATTATTATAATATATATATGCGTAATAACTGAACCCTACCATCCCCCGTACTGTTCACCTTCCTCCCAACCCGACGGCGTGTAAGACCCATTCCTCCCCCTTACCAAGGAGGGCTACCGGGCCTTATGCCCAGAACCGCCGTCTTACGGTGGCACTAACGCACGGGTTAGTCAACACCGCAACACGCCGATCCTGCCGGCTATTACGATCATATACATAGGCCAATATGAGAAAAGAAGTGTAACAATGTAACAAATCTACAAGTCCACAAGTCACAGAGTACATCATATATATATGGAATGAATAGTACAACATAGTCCACAATGAGAACAAAACGAAAGAGTAATAAGGGCTTATGCCCGGTACATCAAAATCAACTCTCTCTCTCTCTCAAATAAAAGCAGAAGCTATACTAGTACATCAGAATTCGTCCCACCTGAGGACGCACTGTAGTGGTAGTAGTCTGCTGTAGCGGTATCTGCTCCTCACGTCCTGTCTCCTCGTCGTACTGGTGCTCCATCTCCATGGGCTCCTAAAAATAGTATGGTCACCGACCATTAGTCAAAAAGACTAAGTCGTTTTCTCCGCACCTCGCCCCGCAACTCCTAGGCACCGAGCGGGAGGACGAAGCGGAGGACAACAAAGGGTAGCAAAAGTGGAAGCAGGTGACAGAAACTAACTAGCAGTTCTAAATATGGTACAACTAAGTAAAGAGCAGTACTAGTAAAGGAAGTAAATAACAGAAGGTAAGAGCATGTAAATAAAACTATTCTACCACTATACTACCATCACAAAAGTACCCTAACATATATAAATGCCCATACAAATATATAAGTTAGGATTTCCAGGAAATTTAACTTATCATATAAAAGAGCCCGTACTAGTTTATATGATTAGGATCTATGAAGCGTATGACCTAATATGAATGAATGTTATGATGCAATTTATGCACAGGCAAGTGCAACTAACGCAAAACGACTCTGTGATCACAGACCTTTAGTTCCCACTTTTGAGAGCTAGCATCACTCTCGGGTACCACCGCTGTGGCTACGGCAGCAGCGGAGCGGGCGTCTTCGCTTCTAAGCCAGTATGCACACTACCAAGCCTTAGACCCCTCTCATACGCCTCTGTACACGTCCAAGGTGCACTCTAGAGTCTCGCGTACATACTTTGCTGACAACCCGTCAGTCTTGTTGGGTCGGATGTGCGTTATCGGGGGTCGTCCTCCAGACCGCAGTGTAAAACAACCCACTGACCCCTCTAACCCTCACAACCGCCTGGTGCACCGTACTGCCATCGGTGTGACGAACGGCCAGTAACGCATGCCCCGCCACTATATTTATGCACATGCAAGTATTTCATTCCGAGCCTTCCGCTCGCAGGACCAAACCCGTCCTGAAACCCTCAAACCCAACCCGGGTGAGAACACACAATAGTGCCTTTATACCAATTCCCTCAAACCCTACACGGGTGAGCATATAACATGAAACTCTCCAACCATTTACGGGTGAGAAGGTACAACAAATGTCTTAACCTATTATACTACTCTTGTCTACGGGTTATTATACTTAGTGATTTAAGGTTAATCCCAGGACTGCCCAGGGTATACCCGGTGAAGAGCTCTCGGGGGCACTAGGAACTACGATGGGATTACGCCAAAAGTTCCCTTTCGCAAGGATATTTAATTTAGTTGATGACTACCCATGTTTCACCCCAGCTCGCATTTTTGCTCCGGAACAATCCTAGTGACTTAAGATATTACCGGGAAACCGACGGTCTTCCGTCGACCTCCACTCCAGTTGCTACCTAAAGACTTGCACATTTACTCCCGTCACTAAGACAATACTACCCACCAGGGATTACTCATATTGCACTCCCTTATTCTTCTGATGATCAATCCTCTGGTAATCCCCCAAAAGCATGACCTATTTATGCTATATGCAGACCATGTCCTATTATTACTCCAAAAATGGAATCTTCCAATCCTTAGGGCCTCTTGCCCCTAACTATTTATCCTAGGGTGGTATGGGCTAATGGAACTATCATATGGATTCTCATAATTTTCCTTGGTCAAATAATCCCCTAATTAAATCTTTTAATTTATTTCCTAGGTCACTTTACACATGAAGTTGTATAATTTGACATCCACTGACCTAGGTAATTTTTCCTGAGTTGTATATTGATAAACTATTTCTGTTAACAGGGTTTCATAATTTTCCTTTGATTATTTATACCAATTCCTTATTTAATACCAAATCTACATAATTTTCATTTTCCAAATGATGTACAAGGAATATATAATCCAAAATTACAGGAAAATTACAAAACATATAAAACATTAATTTAAGACTATGGGCAGAGTTTCATCAACCTTTATAGTGTAATGGCCTAACAATTCCCATTCTTACATATTTACCAAAATGTCATTATATTATTTTAAAATTATCAGTAAACTGATAAATTTTGAAATAATTATGCAAGACTAATAATACAATTATACTTCACTAGCAATATTTCTAAATTTATCTGAAGTGTATTTCCATCAAATCAAGAATAAATGCAAAAATGGTAAAATGGGCATTTCAAGGTATTTTACTCCAAAAGTTCTTCAAACAGAAAGATCAAATTTTCTTAAGTCAAATATAACCTTATTTTTAACTTGGCAAAGTTTGAGGACTTTTACATGAGGAAAACCTATTTTTCCAATTTATTTTCAAAAGGGACTATATTTTTAAAAATTCCAATTAATGGGATTTTTGATTCAAAAAATCCCATAATTAATCTGAAGGGTGAACTTTACCCTAGTGAACCACAGGAATAAAATCCATGATTTTTGAGTGCCTCAATTAGGCTGAATGCACCATATTTAAATTATTGCTATTGGCAAACCAAGACAATATATAAACCAACACATGCAAGTGGATTTTCCAACATGCAGTGATCCAAATGTGCTGAAATTTTTATCATGCACCAATGATGTCCCCAAGGACCTACCAACAAAATTTGGGGCCATGAGGAGTCATATAACTACAAATATTTATTTATTTAGTTTTTGACATTATGATCAAAACTATAGAAAACGTTATTTCAAAAATTCCTCATTTTTGTCAGGGGCTAGGTATGCCCTAATCATGCATGTACCCAAAATTTGGGGTCATGGTGATTGCTGGTTTGACTTGGGCATCCAAATGAATTTCTGCCCTTGTCTAGGACCAGTCCTAGGAGAAATGCCCTACAGGACTGTATACTACACCAAATCACACATTTAAGGTGGCAAATTAAAGGTAAGACATTCTGCTACATTTTTCATTTAGGGTCCAGTTTCTGTAAATGCATCTAAGAGGCCTAAATATGACATGAAAAGTCACTGAAATTATGTGACAGAATTACACTATTCATACATTTAATTTCAAATCATAATACATCATATGCACAAATCCTAAAGCAGGAATGGACGGGATCTGTTCATCGTCCCCAACGGATCAATGGCTGAGATTCATTTTTCCTGGGCGATGTTTGCTGGCGATTTCCGGCCAGCTGAGCCACCACCACCGCCGGCGGATGTCGCCACCACCTGCGCTCGGGGGGGGGGGGGGGGGGGGGGGGGCTAGCGTTTCCCCGCGGTGGGGCCGCCGGAGTTGGCTCCTGCGACGAACCCGAGCAAGAATAAAAGTCTCGGAACTCCTTATTTTTCTCTCATGGCATCAGGCTCAATTGAGCCCGATATCTCCCGAAATGGATCTAGAATTCTAGTACATGTAGAGGGGCAGCGAAACGGACCTGGATTGGTGCTGGGCGGCGGTTCAGGCGGCGGTTTGCCATGGCGGTGGTGCGCCGTCGAGCTCCTCCCCGAATGCTTGATTCTCCACCGTTTTACATGCTCTAGCACTCGATTTCAATTCCTTTTCTCTCTCTGAAGCCGATGGAGTGTTTAATTGGGGCTGAGGTGGTGTATATGGGGAGATACAACCAAGGTGAGCTCGGGCTTAGCCTTGGTTGCTCCGCCCATGCATGCCAGGTGGCTCTCAGCCCCTAATTTATTCTAGAATGATGTGAGGAGGTCGGCCAGCAGGTGTTGGGCAGAGGATTGCAGCTGAAGGGGTGGCCATGTGGCCACCCTTCCTCTTCATCCTCATTTCTCTCTCCTCTTCCTCTTAAAATCCCATTTCTACCCCTTTGCATGCACTCTATCTCCTAATTCAGAGGGGTAGGGCTGGTCTTATTCACTTGGCCTGGCCATGGGCCAAATTTGGTGGGCTTGGTCCAAGGGAGGGTGGCTTGGTCTTCATTTCCTTCTTTTTGGTCAAATAGTTGACTTGTTGACTTGGAGAGTTGACTCAGTCAACATGATGAGTGGGCTGACCCCATTTGATGGTCATGAGCTTAGTAGCACCACCCAACTAGGGTTGGGTCAAGGGGGTGCCCTACTTAGGATAATTGGGCTTATGAGTGTGGGTTTGACCAAATTAGGCCCAAGGTTGACTTTGGTCAACTTGGGTCAAAGTGTTGACCTAATGGCATGCCCTAGGGTGCACTTAGATTGTTTTTAGGGTTAGGGCAATGTGGTGGGGTCATGGTGTGGTTTGGGTCCCTATTTAGGCTAGTTTGACCTAGTTTGACTTGGTACTATAGTGGGCCCCACATGGCTATAACCCACTACCTAGGGTCAAACCTAGCTGAAACCCCTGTCACCCATCCCATGCCTAACCCAATTTAAGTGAAAGGGGACTAGAAGTAACATGGGATGTTACAAATTCCAACAACCAAGAAAAATAATTTCGTCCTGCAAATTTAAGTTCGGGTTTACGGGGTTTATTTGCAAGATTTATAAGAAATTTTTAACGTGTAAACTAAAATATACCTGCAGTGAACAGCTCCGGGTGTCGCTCCAGCATTAAATACCTTGGCTCACAGGTGTGCTCCTCCCGTCCATGGTTGGACCACAGCACCTTCACAAGAGGGACCTTCTTCTTCCGCAACACTCGGATGGTTGTATCGTCAATCCGGATCGGCTCCAAACTAACTGATCTGTCAGGCTCTACCGGTCCGGTTGTAGTAGTAATGTGCTGCTCCGGCCGATGGGGAGCTCTTCGCAAGGAAGAGACATGGAAGACGTCATGTAATGCACCCAACTCCGGCGGCAGCTGCAGTCTGTAAGCTAACGGGCCGATCCGCTCCAGGATCAAGTATGGCCCCATGTATCGTGGACTGAGCTTCTTGTGCCTCCGCACCCGAGAGACACCGTGTACTGGACGTATCTTCAAGAAAACTCTGTCTCCAACCTGGAAGTCCACCTTCCGGTGCCGAGCATCATAATACTTTGCCTGCCTTCTCTGGGCCTCTAGTAGCCGATCTCTGATCAAACGAATCTGAACCTCAGTATCCTCTATATAATCAGATCCAAGAGCCCTGGTATCCACATCCTGAACCCATGATAGCGGTGTCCGACACTTCCTCCCATAAAGTGCCTCATATGGAGCCATCCTGATGCTAGCCTGGTGGCTGTTATTGTACGAGAACTCAATCAGTGGCAGCGGCCTCTCCCAAGGCTTCCCCATATCCAATATGCATAGTCTGAGTAGGTCCTCCATGGTTCGGATGGTCCGCTCGGTCTGTCCGTCGGTCTACGGATGGAAGGCGGTACTAAAAGTAAGCCGAGAGCCCAAGTAAGCATGCACGGCCCTCCACTCGCTCGAAGTGAACCGACCATCACGGTCCAAAACGATCGTCCTGGGAATGCCATGATATCTGACGAACTGCTCCACAAATAATCTCACCAGAACTACAACTGGGGCATCCTTCCGATCTGGGATAAAGCGCGCTACCTTGGTCATTCTGTCTACTATGACCCATATAGAATCATGCCCAGAGTGGGAGCGAGGTAGTCCGTGCACAAAATCCATAGCAATGTCCTCGAACTTCCACTCTGGGACTGGTAGTGGCTGTAGCAAACCTCCTGGGCTCTTACATTCCGCCTTCACGCGCTGACACGTCTCGCAGAATGTCACAAAATGAGTGATCTCCCTCTTCATCCCAGGCCAATACATAGACCTCCGCAAATCTGCCCACATCTTGGTGATGCCGGGATGCACTGAATATCTGGAGCAATGAGCCTCTCTGAGTATGTCCTCCCGGATACTGCCCCCTGCTGGTATGTAAATGCGTCCACGGAATCGAAGAAGATCATCCTATAGCGTGTAGTCCTCAACCTTGCCCCTTTCCAAGGCACTAAAAATCGGCTGTAATGCAGCATCCCGCCTCTGATGTGTTCGGATGCGCTCTCGTATGTCATCACTACTGATCACTGAGCTCAAATACTCTCGATATACCACTGGTTCGACCTCAGATACCATGGTAATGTGCATGTCCTCCATCATCCGCCAGCAGCTCTATAACATTAATCGACGCTCCAGTCCAGAAGTGTCGGGCCCTCCTACTCAAAGCATCTACTACTATGTTCGGCTTTCCTGGATGGTAGTGGATCTTATAAA